>JASAMX010031667.1:0-24087 GCA_030248175.1 Microlaimidae sp. YZB2_3
AACTGACTTTTTCCTCAAAGTCCCTTTCTGAGGCCCACCAATTGAATTGATCTATCAATCAATCCAATCGTTCCCTCATTCCCAGTTCCCTACTTTACCCTTCTAGGAAACTCAGGCTCAAAGGTTACCAACTCTAGAAAACTTATATTAACTCCCTAAGTTAAATTTTTGCATATCTCCCTTTTTCAAACCTCATTTTTGAAAATGGAGCAAACTCCCCCAGGCGCTCTGACGTGAACGCAAAACTCAATTCCCGCCATGAGCGCGTGCCAACAAATCTCTTTGTCCTTCGGCCGCGCGCGTTTTACATCTCTTAGCGAGGGAAAGCGCGGGACAAACACTACATCAACCGCGGAGAAGAAAATAAGGGGAGAGATGCGGGGAGATTCCTAAACCCTACCTCGACCGCCTAACCTAATTACATTTTACATTACATATTATGGTACTTACAAAAACAACATTATTAACTCAATTTAAATATTACATGGAAATTACAATAAATAACGGTATAAAATTAATAAATATATAACATAAAATTATTAATAAGGTACATAAAAAGAACACGGCTTATGTTAAAAAAATATTAATTCTTACATATAAAAGCACAATATAAAAAATTAACCTATATACAAAATTTTACTGACTGTGGGGTTTTACGGCTAACCTAACCTCAAAAGAATGATTCTAAACTTAAATTACATTTCCTAACTTTTACCAAATTTAATATTTCCTATAGCTTATCCTCACAGCAGGACATATTTTTATATGTATTAAAATTTTATTAAAGTTTTTATTTTATTTACTCGCCGATGCTTTTTATAAAAATTTAAAGATTTTGTTATGCTTTTTCGAAAAATTATGTGCATCCCTTGTAAGCCCATGGAGATTTTAATTGTGGATGATTTACTAGTTTATTTAAAAAATAAAAAAATGCTCCATCCTGATCAGGTTCGATTTCTAAAACGAAATTCTTTAGGCTTACAACTTTTCTAAACACCTTCTGATTGGCTTACGGCCATTGAAAACAAAAAATTTATAGACGTAATGTATATAAATTTTTTAAAGGCCTTTGACTCCCTCAGCCATAATAAATTATTAACTAAGCTTAAAGCTTACGAAATTGACTATGAACTGTTTAATTGGATTACTAGCTTTTTTACTAATAGAGGACAGAGTAATTCTAAACAATGACTCGCGTGATGTTACTAAAAATTATATTGCGTCTGCTTATGTGTATGTTACAAGTGGTGTGCCCCAGGGCGAGTCTGTATTGGGACCGCTTCTATTTTTACTTTATATCAATGATCTGCCAGATTGTTTAATCTCTTCTGATTTAAAGTTTTCTAATCATTTGCGCTTCCATTTCCGCCAAGGCAGAAACTAGAATTGCTATTTTATTTAGAGCGTTCCGTTCAAAAAATTTTAGTTTTCTGCTTCAAGCTTACACTAGCTTTGTTCGTCCTCTTTTAGAATTTGAAACGTTTGTATGGAATCTGAATTACTTAAAAGACATTGATTGTCTTAAAAAAGTTCAACGAACCTTTACCAGACGCTGATTACTGCATCAATTAAAAGAACTAAAGTTCAGATGAGCTTGAAACCCGCAGAACCCGAAACGACCTTATTTTTTGTTATAAAGTGCGAAATAATCTAACTGAACTTCCCCTTAATAAGTTTTTGAGACTAACCAATAGCGCTATAACCAGATCTACTGGTTTTAAACTCTTAAGTAATTTCTATTGTTTAGATTTTTTAAACCTTGTTTTTAAGCTATGAAACGAATTGCCTTATGATATAGTTCTAGGAACCTCCCTTGACATTTTTCAGCGCAACCTGTCATGTTTTTAAATTTAATTTTCTGTGTATTTTTTTTTGCCATATTATTTTCATTTTGTATTATACTAACCTGCCGTTGGATTTATATTTCTTGTTCTTGTCCTAATTTGACTTTAAAATTTATATGAGTTTTTGTATTTCTATCTTTTAAAATGTTTTTGATTCTTTTTTATGCTGTCATAGGTATGTTACTTTAATGGGACCTTTACAGACATTAATAAGTACTTACTAAAATTTAAAAATTAAAATTTAATTATAGTATTAAAATTAATTAATTAGCATTAAAACCAATTATAAACTTTTTTCTACGACCTTACAAGGGAGGTTTAACTGAATATCAATAAATTTAATATTTTAAATTTACATAACATTTTCCAATTCAAACCCATAAATTCGTAGTAAAAAATTTGATATGGCTTGCATACAGTTTGCAGCCTTCAGTTTGCATACGGTAATTTGTTTTTTTAATTAATGTTGATAAAACGTTTACCTTTTTTAGTACCAGATTTTTTTGGCATATTGATCATATTGAAGCGTCACAAATTAATATAAGGTTTTTCAGACACTAAGCTAAGTGACTTTATTTTCACAAACATCACAATTGCTTAAAGTATAAATCAGTGAAAAAATTAAAAAAAAGGCGTTAAAAGTTATTTAAAAAATGCGGGTAGATTAACTGACTTAAATTAGCCAGGCCTTAAAGATGCCAGTGCCAAGTCAAACTTTATGTCTTTAATTTTGATAAGATTTTTTTGTGGAAACCTTAGCCCCTGCTCCAATAGCTCAAAAAATTTTTTCTCGAAATATCTTTGGTCGTACCGGAGCAGACATGTGCACACGTCTAAAAATGCCCCCCCCCCCCGTTTTATTGGAGGATTTGCCCCCCCCCGTTTTATTTACCCCCCCCCCCCCCCCGCCAAAAAATGAAAAAGTACCCTAAAAATATGACGCCATTTTTGACCTATGATGACGCCATCATCGCGAGTTTTTTGCAGTTTTTCACCTATTCCAATATGTTTGAGCCAGTTAACACTTATTTTACCTTATTTCCGCTTTTTTTGTCCTTTTTTTCTCTTTTCCCTTCTTTTTTTCTCTTTTTTTCCCCTTTTTTTCTCTTTTTTTCTTTCCCCCTGCTTGCCCCCCGTTATTTTTTGGCCCCGTAATTTCGGTTGCCCGTTGAATTACCCCCCGTTAACCAGGAGGCAGTGCACAGGTCTGCAGGAGATATTACCACCCAAAATCGCGTTTTTTACAAATTCTCTACCTGAAAGATTCCATAATGAGTATAAATTTTTAAGTCAAAAGTTGTTCTAAAAAAAAACCGGCTATTTTTTTACTTTAATTTCGTACCTTGATTGTTAAGATTGGAGTAGTATTCTTTAAGAAATTGTGTTTTAGTACAAAAAATCCGCAAACTTTCGCTAAAAATATGAAGTGTAGGTGAAAATATTTGGCAAACTTAATCAAATCACTGCCCTCATTTGGCCCTTTACAGTTTTTTTTATGAGTCTTGGATGTTTCCCCCAGTTTTGCCACCAGTTTTGCCCCCAGTTTTTTATTTACAAATATTGAAATTTAAGGAAAATAGTACAAAAGCTTCATGGCCTGAAAAGTATAATTAGCAACAAAAATTGTAAATCTATTCAACTGAAACAAATGTATTAAAGTATGCAAACGGGGTTATTTCCATTTTCGTTCCTCAGAGGAGATCTCCTTTAGTTAACGTTTAACCAAACTGGGGCGACACTCTGCATTTGTGTCTCCAATCGTATGCTATATAAGAGAGAACCAAATGACTGTTTCTTATTCTGAATCATTGACTGAATTTTGCACATCACACAATGAGGCAAAAAATTAACACATAACACTACATGGCATACATATATGTTGAATTTAAATTTGACAACCTACAAACAGGGTCTACTCTATTGGGGGGACAGCACCACACTTTCATAATAGTCCCCAATTTACTCCCATTCACCCCAAACATAGGGATTTTCTAGGGTGCTGATTTTGGGGCGGGGGAGCACCGCGCTCTCACAATAGCCCCCATTTTACTTCTAACCACACCAAAAATATCATTGAGGGGTTTTCTAGGGTGCTGGTTTTAAATATACACTTTGTTAGTTGATATTACATTTGAGAATTCAAAGAGGGGCGCACCACACTTTCACAATAGCCCCCAGTTTACTCCCATCCACCCTAAACATAGGGGTTTTCTGGGGTGTTGATTTTTTAAGTATTAACATCTGTTGTTGCTTTTACATTTGAGAACTTCAAACGGGGGGAAGTTTACCCTATTTGGGGGGGGGGGGGCACTGCACTCTCAGAATAGTCCGATTTTAATTCCATCCATCCCAAACATAGGGATTTTCTGGGGTGCTTATTTTAATATTTACTTCTGTTGTTGCTTTTACATTTGAGAACCTTAAAACGGGAGGGGGGTTTACCATATTTGGGGGGGGGAGCGCCGCGCTCTCACAATGACCCTGTTTGAATTTGAACCAACCCAAAAATATCATTGATGGGTTTTCTGGGGTGCTGATTTTAAATATAAATTTTGTTTGTTGATTTTACATATGAGAACCTCCAAAGGGGGTCTATTCTATTGGGGGGGGGGCAGCACCACACTCTCACAATAGCCCCTATTTTACTCCCATCCACCCCAAACATGAAGTTTTTCTGGGGTGCTGATTTTAACTACTTATTTCACCTTTAACAATCAAAAACTTAGGATTGTAGGATTTTTGTGGGTCCTAATTTTAAATATAAACTTTTTTTAATGAGAGTACGGTGCCCCCCTCTCCCCAATAGAGTAGACACGCTTTTGAGGTTCTCAAATGTAAAATGAAAGAAAAGAATTATAGTTGTAATTGGGCTCAAAAAACATTAAGATGGTTAGTTTTTATGGTTAGTTCAGGGTAAATTAAGACTGCAGCAAAGAGCTCTCCAAGAGGGGATCAACTCTCCCTTTTGTGATGTTCACAAAAAATAAAATCAAAAAAGAAATTTAAAAAAAAATTGTTTAGAATTAAATGCCTCCCCCCTCTTAGTAATGATGCACAAAAAGGAATCAAAATTAATTTTAATGCTTTATAAAGAATTTCCCCTTCCTCTTGTAATAATTGTGCACAGAAAAAAAAATCGAAATTTATTTGAACAGTTTTTAAGGAATTCCCCCTGGCTTAACAATGTTGCACCAAAAAAAAATAGAAATTTACTTGAACAATTTTTAAAATATTTATCCCTCTTAATAATGGTGCACAGAATAAAAAAATCGAAGATTATTTAAGCGATATTTGATGAATATCCCCCTGGCTTAATAATGTTATACCCCCCAGCGCCCCCGGGGGGTCAAATCGAAAAACGGAGGTCGGAATCATAATCAGGACCTACAAAAACCCCCGAGTACGTGTTTTGAGGTGGTTTTGAGGTAAAACTGGTATATATAGTCAGAATGCCCCCCAAGGGGGGGTTGCACCCTCCTAGCACTTCCCTGGGGGGTCAAATCGAAAAACAGAGGTCGGATTTTTAATCACGACCTAGGAAAACCTCCGAAAACGTGTTTTGAGGTGGTTTTGAGGTAAAGCCGGTATATAGTCAGAATGCCCCCCAAGGGGGGTGGGTGCACCCCCTAGCGCCCTCCCGGGGGTCAAATTGAAAAACGGAGGTCGGATTCGTAATCAGGACCTACGAAAATCCCCGAGTATGTATTTTGAGGTGGTTTTGAGGTAAAACTGGTATATAGTCAGAATTCCCCCCAAGGGGGGTTGCACGCACCTAGCGCCCCCTGGGGGTCAAATCGAAAAACAGAGGTTGGATTTGTAATCAGGACCTACGAGAACCTCAAAGTACATATTTTGAGGTGGTTTTGAGGTAAAACTGGTATATAGTCAGAATGCCCCCCAAGGGGGGGGGACAGTTGCACCCCCTAGCGCCCCCCCGGGGGTCAAATCGAAAAACGAAGGTCGTATTTGTAATCAGGACCTACGAAAACCCACAAGTATGTATTTTGGGGTGGTTTTGAGGTAAAACCTTATAGTCAGAATGCCCCCAAGGGGGGGTTGCACCCCCCTAGCGCCCCCCCGGGGGGTCAAATCGAAAAAGAAGGTCGGATTCGCATTAGGACCCCCAAAAACGTGTTTTGGGGAAACTCAGCAAAAATTTTGCAGCTGTATCATTCTACCTTAAAAAGAATTAAGAATCTTAAGAAAAAAAAGAAGAATTCTTAAAAAGGATCTTAAAAAAAAAATCTTGAAAAAAATTTTAAAAATAAGATACATAGGAATACAAAAATATTAAAAAAAAATATTTTCAAAATGTTAAAGGAATTTTAAAAATATAAAAACATATTTTTAAAATTTCTTTATAAATAAACACGCTTAGTATTACAAATAACAAATAATAAACACGCTTAGTAATACAAACAAAAAACAAAAACGGACAAAGAAAAGGGAAATGCGCGACGCTACGCGTCCGCGCTGTGTTAAATACAGGACGGAGGCTGTTTGAGCAGGTAGTTTAGTTGCTATAAAGAACCTGTTTCTCACTTTTCGCACTGGCCTATACTTTTATAGAAACCCAGCTAAGGTCACTCAAATAAGCCAGCTGGCTCCCGCAATTCCCACGCTGGTTTGCGTCCCTTTTATATTTGAAACAACGCGCGCAAAATCAAATGTGAGCCAGAGAAGAAGCGGCGGGGAACTAAAAGCCTCTCGCCCCCTAAAACCTATTTAAGCCACCGCGTTCGCAATTGGGGTTTAATGTCAATGGGGAGCGAGGTGCCTTATTCACAGATGCTAAATGTGATCGCCCCTGATAGGAAATGCCCCTCCGCGACGTCCGGTTTTTTCAACGGAAATAACCCTTTTTTAGTAATGAATTTGGAGGGTGAAAATTTCGCTCAAATTTTCCATTTTCCGCAGGGATAGGAGGAGTGCAAAAATTTTAACATGAAAAAGGATTATAAGCAAAAAGTTATAAAAAATCCACAAGATTCCGAAAGAAAAAAGGCCCCCCCTGGAGGACAGGAGGACTGACCGAGGCTCGGAAATTGGGAACGGATTGCGCAATTATAAAGTAAATTTATACAACAGGGGTTCCAGTAAGCACCAAATGGACGCTGGTGTACAAATCGAGATCTTTTACCGTCCATCACCTACACAAAAATAATCCATATTTTACGCAAGAAAAATAACCTTTTTAAAAATCATTTGATTAGTATTAAAAAAATAAAAGAAAATACTAAAGATAGTTTTTGTAGTTTTTTGGGTACACAACTTTAAAGAAATAAATCATTTTAAAAGGTGTTTTATCAAATTGAAAACTGAGGGCAAAACTGGCAATTAATTATGTATTAAAATATTAATAAAAGACCTTTAACTAATAGTATGTCCTTATACTATTAAGAGAATAAAGACATAAATAAAATTATTAGAAAATTTTTCTAAATTTTTTAATTCATTTTGAATTGATAAAATTGTAATATTTTGAAAAAAATTAAACAACAGCAGTTGTGTAAATAACAACTACTTTTTTGGCATAAAAGTATGTTTTCAGAAATAATTGTTAAGAGTTAAAAATGCAAGAATTTAAAATAAATAATTGTTTTGTTGTTTGTTTTAAAAGAAGACATACAATGAATTAAAGTTAAAGTTTTTAAAAAAAATTTTAAAATTAGAAAATACAGTTTAAAATGAATTAAATATCATATTTCGCTCCTTTAAGTTTGACCCCCGGCTGTTGTTTTTTCTATACATAAAATTATGAAACGAGTGGCGTATGGCTGAATAGATTGTCATGTTATCTATTTAGCCTAACGAATTTTATTGGCCGAAATTAAAGCTGTCGGAATTTCAGACAGTCATGCTACCAAATTACCATTACTATTTATACTCACTCTCGTTCAAAGTGCACCGTTTTTCCACTATTAATAATATATTAAAAACAATCTATATATAAATAGACGTAATATCTCTCTCTCTCTCTCTCTCTCTGTGTGTGTGTGTGTGTGTGTGTGTGTGTGTGTGTGTGTGTGTGTGTGTGTGTGTGTGTGTGTGTGTGTGTGTGTGTGTGTGTGTGTGTGTATGTGTGTGTGTGTGTGTGTGTGTGTGTGTGTGCGTGTGTGTGTGTGTGTGTGTGTGTGTGTGTGTGTGTGTGTGTGTGTGTGTGTGTGTGTGTGTGTGTGTGTGTGTGTGTGTGTGTGTGTGTGTGTGTGTGTGTGTGTGTGTGTGTGTGTGTGTCTGTCTGTCTGTCTGTCTGTGTGTTCCCTAACTCCTCCCTAACCATCCAACGGATTAAGTTGAATGAGGTATCGTTGGAAAGCTTATACCCCAGGGAATTTCGTAAGGGGGTTGAAATTTTAAAACAACTTACATGGACATTTTTATACTGGGCAACGCGTTTTCATCAAAGGGGGGACCCTATGGATTTTGGAACTTAAAAAATTTTTTGTCCAGGAATTGGCTTAAACTTATTAGTAAGAGTAGTTAGCCAATGTAAAGCCAGAATATCATTTTTTTTGGAAAAAATAATCATGAACATCTTTATACTGGACAACGTTTTTTCCACTAAAGAAGGGAATTACCGTGCTCCCCAACCACAAATGGGATTGGGCTAAATGAGATATCATTGCAAAGCTTACAGTTCGGGGAATGTCACAAAGGGTTAAAATTTAGAAAAATTTTGCATGGACATCTTTAGCCTGGACAAACATTTTCACAAAAGGTCCCCTTTTGGATTTTTAAAATCGAAAATTTTTTTGTCTTTAAATTAGCTCGAACTTATTGATAAGAGTAATTAGCCAATGTTAACCAAAATGTCATGTTTTTCGGTAAGATTAACATGGATATCTTAATGCTGGACAACGTTTTTCACTAAATAGGGGAACGACTTTCCTCCTCGACCAGCAAAAAAATTGGGCTAAATGAGATATCGTTGCAAAGCTTACAAACAGGGAAATGTCAAAAAGGGGTTGAAATAAAAAAATCGCATGGACATCTTTTGGTTGGACAAGACATTTTCACAAAAACAGGGCCCTATGGATATTGAAAGTTGAAAAAAAAATTATCTTTGAATTGGTTTAAACTTATTGGTAAGAGTAATTTGCCAATGTAAAGCCAGAATATCATGTTTTTGGAAAAATGAACAAGGACATCTTTATGCTGGACATCGTTTTTTTCACTAAAAGAGGAAACAAACTTTCTCCTTAAGCACGAAAAGAATTGGGCTAAATGAGATATAATTGCAAAGCTTAAGTTTCAAGGAATGTCATAAAAGGGTTGAATGTTTCAAAAAATAAATAAAGACGTTTTTATGCTGGACAACGCATTTGACCAAAAGGGGCCCCTTCTTCTCAACCACAAAACGGATTGGGCTAAATGAGATATCATTGCAAAGCTTACAGTTTAGAGAATGTCATAAATGGGTTGAAATTTAAAAAAAATAACATGAACATCTTTATACTGGACAACATATTTTCACCAAAGAGAGAAAGACCTTCCTCTCCAATCACAAAAAAAGATTTGGATAAATCAGATATTATGGGTAAACCATATAGTTCAGAGAGCATCATAAAGGGGTTGAAATTAGTAAAAAATAACAAGGACATCTTTATGCTGGACAACATATTTTTACTAAACGAGGGAAAGACCCTTTCCCCAAACGACAAAATGGAGTGCGGGTTAACTGAGGTATCATTGTAAAGCTTAAAGTCACGGGAACGGCATAGAAGGGTTGAATTTTGAAAAAATAATTAGTAAATGAATATAAAAAATGCCGGAAAAATTATTTGTCAGCCGTATGGCTTTTGACGGGCTACTTGTAATGTAAATAAACATAAAACAGCCGACACAACCATAGGTGTTTTTGGTCGGGTCCGCTAGGGGGGCCACCCCCAGGTGGAAGGCCAAAATTTTTTAGGGAGGTCTAGGCTAGGGGAGTCCGGACCCTCCTGACTTTTTAGGAAAGTCGACCCCAGGTGCGAGATTTCAAATTTAGGGGGGGTCAGGGGGGTCCAATTTTTTAACAAAATTTTTTTAACTCAATAATTTAAGTGTTTGTATGTCTAATATTGCAATTTATGTATTAAAACAGCCTATTTAGGCCTAAAAAGTGTATTTAATTACTGTTTTTAACTAAAAACCCGTGTTTTTGACAGTAAATAAAAAAATATACTTCCAAATTGGTCGAGAGTGGGGGGGGGAAGGAGGGGGGTCAGCCTCGCTAGGGGGGGTCAGGCCGGACCGCTCTCGAGCTTTGGGGGAGAGGGGGGGCCCTGAATTTTTTCTAGGGGGGGGTCCAAAATTTTGGCTCTAGGGGGGAGGGGTGCACCCCTCTGTCCCCCCCAAAAACACCTATGGACACAACTTTAAGTGTTAAATCATTGAGATTTTTATAATTTATTTTATAGACCAACCGGCAACAGTGGAAGAATTTGCGCAATCCGAGGTAAGAAAAATTAATATTCGTCAAAAACAAAATTAGGATATAGAGTCCATGTTTAAGATTGTTCCTAGTTTCATAATCATAATTTTATGAGTTTATGTGTTTTGTTTTATTACAAACACGAAATCACTATTCTAATTTAGTGGTGGGTTCTTAAAGAATGCCGTGTTGTTATTAAACCATGCATTTTAAAAGGGATATTTCTTAAAAATTTTTAATCTTTTAATCACACGTAAGTATTTTTGGAAAGTGGGTTGACAATTATTGACTTCCGTTAACCGCTTCGTTTGTACTCAACGTAGGCAATTGCTCAGGGAATTGCCAACACAATCCGCAAGGCATTCTCTTGACTTGTGTTGTGTGCGTTAATCTCTGTTATAAGGTGAAGGAAGATAAGTTTTGTGAGATATCCAAATTTAGACACTCTATGACCCGGTTGCACCATAACTACTTAAATTAAGTAGAATACTTAAGTAGCTGTAAATCTGTATAAAAACACATTTTCGGCCATTTTAAGTAATCTACTTAACTTAATTAGTTATGGTGCAACCAGACCTAAATTGTGTTCTGCTGTTCCATAAGTTTGAGATATGAAGCTTAAAACTATTTAGGCAAACAATCTTAAGCTTCATACCCGAACTCAAGTTAAAATCTATGTGCTCAAAAATTAATTCAATAGCAAAAGGAGCACTCTCCTACATGTTACTATTTGTTACACTATTAGTTTTCTCAAAACTTTTTGCATAAACATTACAAAAGTAATTTGACAAAATCGGATACAGTGAGCAAACGATGGCAATACAAATGCATAACCAGACTGGTCTCTACCAATATTTTTAACTGTAACACTAATTTTGGTGTAAGTTTTTACGTTCATTTGTTCACCAAGTTTCGATAAGGTGAAAATTTGATTTAGGGTCGTTAGAGTCTAGGTAACTCAGAGCTTAGTAATTTAAAAACTAATTTTGATGTTTTCTTGATTTTAGAACTTCTGATTTTTGTTTTTGATAATTTTTTCTGAAGATCTTAATAAGGTCGTGCTCTAAATAGGCCATGGAGGGTCGTAGTTAAGGCGTTTAATCATTGATTTTTAAGGATTTGATTTTTAAAACTATTATATGCCAAACTAACTAACCATGGCATGCCCTATAGTTACGGCAGTAAGGTATATATAAATCGTATATTTTACCTTAATTTTTATGTTATATATTTTTGATAAAATTATATTTGCAAGCTTTAATAAAGCAAAAACTGATCGGATTTAAGTTTCGTTGACTCCACTAAAAACTAAAAAAAAACTGTTGAAAAATTTTTTAAAAATGTGTGGAATTGGAAAAAATAAGTATAAAACTAACTTTCTTGTTATGTTAAACATCATATTTATACAAAATAATATAACAATAATATTAAAAATCATCATGTTAAGACTTCCAATATCGGGTTATTAATAATAGAGGCAAAGAATATTTTCTCTCTGTAAGAATGCAGTGATGGTGGTAGTCTTCTATTTTATTTTAAAATTTTATGGGTAAAAAAATACCAAAAAATTATATTGTAATAATACATTATACAAAACAATATTATTTTATAAATTTTCAAAGAATGATAGTGAAAATCTTCAATACACCATTAAATTGAAAGGAACGCACCATCAAATTGAAGAGTATCATGATAAAGCTTATAAACCACCCAAACCAAGGAGCGCAAATCGTGGCTTGAATTAGAAACCTATAGACTAGTTCTGAATAAGCAGCATCTTTTACTGTACGAGAGAAGGTACGAAAAAAAAAGAATTTAAAAAATTCGTAGTTTTTTTAGTTTATATAGTTTAAACCTATAATTAATAAAAATTGCTACACGATAATATGTTTCACTATGTTGAAGTGTTTTAATACATTATATTGTGCGAAATAAATTTTGTTTTTTTTAATAAACATCACAATAGTTAGAAATTATCCTTAAAAAAGTATTTTTGTGAATAATGATTTCGAATTAACAAAAATAAAGTGATTTAAAGTGGTTGTTTTAAAAGTAATTTTAAACCTACATATGTTTTTTATAATGTTCTGGTTCTAAAACTGTTCAAAATTTAAAAATTAGTTTTGAAAAATTAATTTCAAATTTTTAAATGTTTTCCGTAATTGAAACATTTAAAAAAGTGAAAACCAAGCGCGCGAGCAGCGCCGTACCTACGAAGCGGTAAAAAACTAAAAAACACCAAAACATACTTCTGCTTTTGTAATAATAAGAAGTCCTGAAGAAATTTTAAAGGGAAAGGGTCAAGATTTTGAACCAATGAACATTTGAAATATTTAAAACCGTAAAATGTACAAAAATAGTCGCTCGCTGTTTCACAATTTTCCTACTGCATATGATTCGCACTGGTGGTCATTGTACCCTCTTCCTACACTAAAAACCCTTATTCTGAACTAGTCTATAAAAAACCTTATAAAATCTAAATACGTTTTATCGATAAAACTTAGTTCAATTTTAAAATTTTGCTAAGGTTTCTTTGGAAACTAAAAGCTATGGTTCGTACTTCGTCCAAAAGTGTATTCCAAAGGTGTGTCTAAAGGACAAAGTAAAAGACTAAATTTAGCTCAACTTCGTTTAAAGGAAAATTTAAAAGACTTTTAGACAACCCAAAGCCTTTTGGACATGACAATTTTAAAAAGTCGTCCTTTAAAAAGTCGTCCTTATTAACGCTTCGTTAATACTGTCCAAAAACAGTTAAAATGTCCAAAAGACAGTCCAACCATAGTGTTTAAATCGAAAGTGAAGTATTTCAACTTTGTTTTGGCTTTCCAAAGTACCCTTGTGGATTGCCCAAAGGACATTTTGTATTGTCCAAAGGACAACTTTGGTTTGTTTAAAATTTTTCCTTGCACTTTTTCCTTTGGATTTGTTCTTCTTTGGACTTTTCCCTTTGGACTTTATTTTTTGGACTGCCTTATTAACTATTGAACTGTCTTTTGACCTTTTTCCTTCAAACAAAATATGAACAAGATTTAAAAACTGTCACTTGGATAGTTTGGACGAAGTTAGAACCAGGCCTAACGTTTAGGTTGTTAAACGAGTTTTCTTAATACACCTATTAAATGTGTGTTTTTTACAGTGCTTAAATATTTAGTTTGGACCGAGCAGTCTGATGCTGTTCGAAGTGAACGGGATTAGCGTCTTAACATGCCAAGATATCTGTCTAAACTATGAGAAGTGCATGGCGTACGAGCACAAAACTAACAGCGGTGGCATATGTACGGTGTTCGATTCTGTTGGATTACAAAACAACAAACCTGGTTCAACTGTTGGTATTATAAATAGAAGTAAAAATATACATTAGGGTAACTGACTTAATTTCGGCCACGCCTTAATTTCGGCCACCAATTTAGGGTGTTAGAAAATTGGCTTATTTTTAAAACACAAAAGAACTAGCACAAATGTAACTGGATTAATGTTAAATAAAGTGTTTTTGCAAAAGTTTTTTATTTTTATTATTCTACATTATCAACATTTTCCTACAAAAAGTGAATATTTTATGATTTTCTTGTTTTTTGCTTTGTGTTTAAACTGCATCAAATTTAGAACGAAGCAATATATAACCTTAAAATAGCTTCTATTTAAGGCTCAAAGTTGTTAATTTTCATGTTTTGATATTTTCTTCAAAATTATTTTGCAATGCGTTTTAACTAACTGCGCATTTTAAGATTCCGTTAATTTCGGCCACCTTAAAATTTAGGTGAAAGAACCTTCCGTTTTTCGCTGTTTTTAAATATCATTGTACTACCGTATTTATAAAGAATATTTTTTGCTCGTTTGACTTTGTTTTGACGTTTTTTAAGCCAAAAATAAAAATTGAACAAAAAATACAAGTTATTAAAACTTGTTTTTTTAAGGTTTTGACATAATTATTAAAAGTCTTGCTAATAATTATTAAAGTTCGCAAACGGGAAAAATTAAGTTATATGTACCAAGAACAATACCTAAGGGTAAATTTGCAACCTTTAGAAATTTTTATTGTTCGTTTAAGCAATAGTTATGGCCAGTTTTTTGTAGGTGGCCGAAATAAATGGCACGAGCCTTAACTTCGGCCACTTTAAAAAAAAAGTTTAAACCTTCACTAATTTTTAAGTGTAACAGAAATATTCAAATTTTGCACTGGAATAACAAATATAGCTATTGTTTGATTTTTAGGCCAAATTTTGGCTTGATTGAAAAAGCCAGAAAAAACTTATTCAAAAAAATAAAAAAAGGTGGCCGAAATTAATTCAGTTACCCTACTTGTTACTTATACTTTTTACTGTAGCAAAATGTTCGTGACACTAAAAATATTATATAAAAATACAGCTTTGTTTATAAGAAAATATTTAAAGATTGGAGGTAACATTAAAAATTTTGATTCTAGGAAACAAGGGTACTGGACACGAGGGTAATGAGCTAAGAAAAAATCCGTTTCCCCAAAATATGTAAATTTTAAACTGATTGAGCTGAACAAAATTTTGATCGTTGTTTGAATGCGTGAACTTTACATAAGTTGGTTCGTTTTTAATTATAAATAACATTTTTGCTTGCTTAAATATAATACAATTTAATAATAAAAAAACTTTAAAAATTGTTTAAAAAACATCATACTAATTAAACGAAATTTAAAAAAAAAATAATTAACACACAGCTTATACAATGACTTTTTATTCAAAACAATAATAACGTTTGAAGCTTACTTCAAAGCTTTGGAGTTTTGAAACCCTGCCTTTGATTAATATTAAACAATCATGCGTGGAAAGAGAACGCCATTGTTATTTAGAGAACGCCAAAGGGAACGCTATTTTCAAAGTTATTTAATTACTGTTTTTTCTATAGCATATACTTGTATGAAAATGCGAACCGAATTCTGCAGTTTTTTTGCTGTCATTTTTTTATTTAGACTTTTTTCATCTACTCTTGATTTAAATAATTGATTTTTTCATAAATTCTTTGGAAAAAATAACTTCTGCAAAAATAGATTTCAATAGTAGAAATGTAAAAAATATCTTCTTGCCTTTTTTAGTCCACTCTGGAATTTACTTAAACACATGCGTTCATCATTTAAAACAACACAAACAAAATGTGCTTTTAAAACCCAAAAACATATAAAACATTGTTAGATTTTTCATGTATGATATTTTATACATTTACATCTAAGTATAGAGTGGTGAGTAACTAAAATAATCCAACAACGGATCTTTGGTTGTCTTCAAAATCCCACCATTGCACAGTAAACTTTATTTTCCTAAGCCTAAGCAAATCCCTAGAAATAAGCTAAACCTTATCATAATATTTTAATGATAGTGTGCTTTAAAAAAATCTGTAATAATTTATTTTTAAAAAAGGCAAGCAATTGTTTTTCGGAAAATATTTTACTAAAGATAAATTCTATCAAGGAGAAAATTGATGAGTGGTAAAGTAACCACTCGTTTTTTGAGAAAATATCACGTGCAGAGAAACATTTGACGCAAGTGAATAATAATTGGTTACATAACCGCTGAAAACTTTTTTTAAAATTTTTCTCGCTCGGGCATTTATTGTTTATTTCTTCCTGGTGGAGAGCGGTTACGCCCTTAATTTCAGCCTGGAAGACTTTAGCTTTAAAATGTTTATGCAAGGTTAGTAACACCAGTATTATTTACAATTATTTTTGTAGTTATTTTGTCCGGAGGCATTATTAAGAATTAATTTTTTCTACACACCACGAAAAATAACCACAAAAATCTTTTGACAGCACAATAAAAACATAACAGCAACCCTAATGTTTATTATCTGTTGAGTCGTCTCATAGCTTCTTAGCATTTTAAAGCTAGTTATTATTTTAAAAAATGCACGAAAATGTCAAACATGAATTTTTTTTGTTTTATGTCTTCTCAATAATTTTTTATAATTCTATTTTTTATAAGTCAGTCAACTAAACTAAATGATTTTTAAGTAAAACAAACTATTTTTATGCAATAAGTTTATCCCGCTTTATGCGGAAAAGTTATGTTTTTTGCTCGTCAGTACCCTCGTGTCCAGTACCCTGTCCCCCCTTGCATAATGAATAGATTTTGCTGCAAAGTTGCGGTGAACGCAATGTTTTAAGCCCAGTACCTTCGTGACCAGTACCCTCGTGTCCAATACCCTCGTGTCCAGTACCCTTGTGTCCCGTTTCCAAAATTTTAAATAAGATCTTAAAAAAATTTTTATTCAGTATCTTTATTAAACCCTTTGGCGGAGTGATTTTATGATTTTTATGAATTTTGTGATTTTTTAACCTTCCGAGAATTTTATGCATTTAATGAGCCTTATTGGAAAAAAAGATATTTTTTATTGTTACGAAATGTTCATGATACCTAAGAATTTTTATAATATACAGCTCACTATATAAGGGAAATTCAAAAATTTGGAGGTGAAAATGAAATATTAAAATAAAATCTTAACAATAAATTTATTCAGTATCTCTTATCTTTCCATATCGCATTGTCTGAAGCAGGGCCTGTGCCAGGATTTTTGAAAGGAGGGGGCCAGACTCTAGAAAACTAAAAACGGAATATAAATGCGGCACGAAGCGCCGCATTTTGCGTCGCGAAATGCCGCCAGGCGGACGCGAAGCGTCCGCTAGGGGGTATCCCCCCAGCCGCCGGAGGCGAAATTTTTTGATTTAACATTAAAAATGAGCGAAATTGGGGCTTAAAAATAGCTATTTACATTGAATTCAAGGCATCCAGGACGGCAGAATCCACTTTTGGCATACCCCAAGAAAGAAGGTAGGGAGAAGCAGGGTTCATAATGAAGTTACCTTCGCTTTTACCTCCCCCCATCCCCCTGGACCTACCTCATCTTCCTTATTTTAACCCCGACCAACCCAGAAAGGGGGGCATGGCCCCCCTGGCCTCTCCCTGGCACAAGGCCTGGTCTGAAGGATGGTTTGACGCACAATACTCTTCCAGGAGCTCTACGTGCTATGTAAGTTTATCCTAACTGAAAAGAACTTGGGGAACTTGGAGTAATATATTCTTATAAATTCAGAGCTAAGCCTCATCATGAAAATACTGAGGGCCCCAAGTTCCGAATTATTTAACTCAACATTAAAATAGTTTTTTACCGGTTTTATATGCAAGTTTCTAAAAAAATACTTTCTAGCGCTGGAATCTCAAGCTCCAACTACTGTACCAGCGATAAAACCAATATGCTACAACCATTACACTTTGCATAAGAACACTCGGCATCAGGGCTCCGTTCCGGAAAACACGAGCCAAAAATCCCTGTCCAAGTGTCTGATCAGTTGTTTTGATGCCAGTTGGTGTTATGCTCTGGAATATTATAACGCCAACAGCACTTGTTTTCTGCTGAACTGGCAGGAATCCAATAAACCGGTGGAAAATGCAGACGGCTTTACTATTGGAAAGTGGATAGATATTGAATGAATTGAATTAAGTTGCTAGCGTTATTATTAAAAAAACGTAGCCATTCAAAATAAACTATGGTTTCATTAACATTGTGTAGACCGTATAAAACCCATTAATAAGCATGTCGCATTCATTAATGTGTATGTCGCATTTGTGCTGCATATAAATTTAGTAGTATTGTGTTTTTGTCATTCTTATATGAAAAGTGAATTTTTTGTGCATTCTTTTTTAATTTTAAATAATTAATAATAACTGCTTATGGAACTGCCTAGCATAAGAAAATTTTGGGTCAGTGGTCCTGATCTGAAATCCAAATTCATTCGTTGTGTAATATATAATTTTTACCCAATTACCACAGAAACCGTATGTTTAAAAACAATATCAAAGCAATTTCAAATATTTTTGTTAACTTTTGATCATTGTTTTAAGCTATTTTTTGCACAACTAAGGTTTGTCGTATGTAAAGTTTTTGGTTAATTAGAAAAGCAAAAACGTTTTGTAATGCTTTAATTTAATTCAAAAAAGCCGCTAAATGTTTCAAATATATATGTTTTATTGTTTGTAGCATTTCGATTTTCAAAAACATTAAAATTAAATGCATTTAATCTGATGGGACTTATTACCAAAAAACCAAAATATTTTTAACCAATAAATAGAAGGACTTATTACCAAAAACTACGTTTTTAGAACAAAAATAAGGGGATTTATTATCAAAAATAGTGAGACTGATTACAAGCACAATAAGTCTCACTATTTTTGGTTAGAATTTTTTTATAAAATAGAAAAATTATTAGTTTTAATCATTTCATACCGAATTCACCAATAATACCAAAAAATACCTTTCTTATATTTTTTGTCTCCCCCTAATTTAACTCATGTAACAATTTGTGGTTTTACTTCATACTGAAATGCGTTTTGTCAATATACTATTTTTTTGTTAATAAGTACAAAATAATTTTTTTCTTTTCATTTTTATTTCCTTACTAAATTTATCACATTAAAGGTATCAATAAATCATTTCCCATATGATTTCAGTGTAGTTTCAACTATGGCTTTCCATATTGTTCAAGTTCCATTGAGTTTTTTTCTTAATCTAATGATACAAAATGTTTATTGTCATAAAGAATGCCGAAATCAACAAAATTAGAGGTATGTAATGTACACTTTAAAAATGCGTGCCAACACATAAGCAAGAAGACATACGCATACTCAACATGTAGAATTACACACACGTGGTCTATGTATTGCCCTAAAAACTTGCCAAGATTTGTCACGTATTATGATTTAATTTTACCGGAAATATCTATTACCATAGTTGCATAAAATTAAGGTTTATACTTAAATGATGTGGACTAAAAATTTGTTTAAGAGGGCATATTACGCTACAAAAGGATTGATTTAGGCGATAACTATTTCATTGTATAGCCAAAACCAACGTTAAACTCTAACCAAATTTCATGTCTATAACCTTCCAGTTAATAGTTATTCCTGTTTTTTTCCCATGGCGGCACCTCACGCGTCGCCGCTTCAGGCCGCGACAAAAAATGTAAATATGACCTACTGAATAAGCGTCTTTTACTTTAAGAGAGAGGGTACAATAACTACTAGCGCCAATCATATGTTGGGGAAAAATTGACAAACAGCGAGCGACTTGTGCATTTTATGGTTTAAAATATTTCAAATATTTATTTGCGGGTTTGCTATTTATTTATTAATTTGCGGGTTTTTCCCGCTAATCTGGGATTAGTGGTGATTTAATCTGAGAAAAAATCTATTAATACCGTGAACCTAGATTATTTAATCAATACTGTTAGTATGTTTACTGTGTGTCGACAATCGCTAATCTCAGATTAATTTTAAGTCGGATTAAACCTTCAGCATACCACCCCAGGCTGAAATTAAGGGTGTAACCGCTTTCCCCAAGGAAAAAATAAACAATAAACCTTCAAGGGAGAAAAATTAAAAAAAAAGTTTTTAGCGGTTATGTAACCAATTATTATTTAGTTGCGTCATGTGTTTCTCTGCACCTGATATTTTCTCAAAGAACGAGTGGTTACCTTACCACTCTTCTATTTTCACTCTGATAGAATTTATCTTTAGTCTATAGATTGCACCTTATCATTACATATTTCCACAAAATTTTCTGTATACTAGTCCTTTTAATCTAAAGTTATAGCTGATTTAATATGCGTAAGTAAGATTACTTAGGTGTTTTTAGCCATCCAATCACAGTAGCAATATCGCTTAAGAATAGAAAATGTCCGACTGTGTGTTTAACAATTGTTTCAATTATATGTGAAGCATTCTAGACGTAGCTTCATCAAGTAAAAATAAAATCTGTGAACGCAAAACTCCTAGATGTTATTTTTCTACATAATACACTGTCTAATACGCAAATTTAATCAAAATATTCTACGTTTTAACACATAAAATAGTTTATACGTCGGATGCCACAAAAAACCTAGAATATTTGACAATATTACATAACCTAATCTGAGGATTTTACATTCGCAGTTTTTTTGCAGTTTGCAGTTTGCAAACGAAAAAATAATATACCAAAAATTCATGAATGAATTTTTGGTATATTAAAAAAATCTCATCAAACAATTTTACGTTTGATATTATTTTTGTTTGCAAATTCGCGGTTAACATGTAGAATAATTTATAGTATTCCATACAAAAATCCTTATGTAGATTATTTCACAAACAGTAGTTTATTCCACATGTTTTAGTAGATTTTTTTACACGATGAAAAATTATTATTGTGGAATAATTTACATATAATTAGCGCAACTGTTTAAATATGCTTGAGAATTCTCTGCTTTTATACTTTCTTAACAGTACCCGGTAAGACACGCTCGTCGGAATTAGTCGTGAATCGCCCAAAGTCACATAAAGACCAATGTTCATATGATGTGGTTTAATTTGCAATGGTTGGCGCTCAGCTAATCGGCGGTTCCCTATGATCATGATGTTCATTTCAGTGAAAGTACGTTCAGTAGTTTTTGCGCGGTTTTACAACAAAAATTAAGGTGATTCCACAGTTATAAACGCACTTTCCACACCTGAATATCTTTTATGTGGCTTTGGTTGATTAAATACCAAAATAAAACGGAGTTCTTGGGGTTGCTATGAAGTTACAAGGAACATCACTAATTTATCTTACAAAATAGGTGAAACCATCTACTCAGGTACAAACTAAGTTTTAAAATAAGTTTGTTGCGTTGAATTTTTTTTATTAAACCGCCTCACGCGTGATTGAAATTGCATTTACAGAACATAGCAGTCTAAGCTGCCCCTAAGGACGCAAAATTTGCTAGTTTTATCAAAAATATTTAATATACTATATAATATATTAAGGAAAAATATGCCACTCAGTCTCAGAAGCGAAACGATTTGGTGTCATTTTTTGAGCACTGCCATTAATTGTTGTGCGCAAAACAACTGCTCTTATTGAGGCATGTGTCGTGTAAATGGGTACTGCTCAAAATGTAAAAGTGTTTTTGCGCATATCCTAGCATGCTAACTCGAACGCACTGTATTTTATTTAGCAATCTGATGCGCATATGCGCATATACTGGGTGACGGAAAAAAAGCACCCGTGGCAAAGGCGGAAAAAAAGCACCCGCTGTTAAGGCGGAAAAAAAGCACCCGTGCGCAAAGCGGAAAAAAAGCACCCGCCCTTAACCCGGGAAAAAAGCACCCGAAGGGAGCCTATGACAAATATCGTGTAGCGACGTTTATTTATTACGTTATCAGTATTATAAAACTTAACTTAAACATCTCGTAGCGTTTAGCGGTTATTTATATTTAGTCAATGTAAGATTTTTATTTGGTTGATATACACAAAATTAAATTAACAATTATTTGTTAAATAAAATATTTAAAAATAAAAAAAATTAATACATTTCTTGTGTTCAGTTGGTTAATTGTATGCTAACATATTACAAGCAATTTATGTTAACTGCAAATTCACACAAACTTTTAATTTGCGGTTTTTTATCTATTTCTTTGTGATATCATAACAAATACGCTACAGTAATTTTTTATGCCATAATTTGCCGCAGGACAATAATAAAATGGATAATTACGCGGGAAAACGAAAGTTCATGTGCAACCACTAAAATCTCGCGCACTTTAAACTTACCACTTAATAAAGTTAGCGTTTACAAATGTAAAATAGAAAACAGTAAAACGAAAACAGTGCTAGGAAATATTTGAACATTTTATACACAATTTCCTTTAATTTCATTTGCACATTTAGCAGCTTTTTTAAGTTTATATTGGTGGTGCTGGTTTTAACATTTTTCAAAGTAAAATAGTAGTGTGTTGGCAAAAATATTACGTAATAAATTTGAAATTATGTCAAGACGTTCACATTAATTAGGTCAAATTGTTTATATTAATTAGGCCGTGTTATTAACTATATAGGGTAGTGCATTTAATTTCGGCACTTTTCCCAATTGGGCATTTTTGATTTTGGACTATATCTTTGGTAATCCTGGACGGAATACGACGTTTGATAGCTCAAATGAGAGCTACTTATATGTAGATGACTGTCGAAAGCTTTTTATTTGTTATATTATGATATTTTCATGTGAAATTGTGTGATTTATAATTTAAAAAAATTGTTACTCGTTTTTAGAACATGGGCATTTCGTGATTACACAATAAATTGGTTTAAAAATTAAACTGTCCTGGTAAAATTTAGTCTATTTTCCGAATTTTTAGTCCCCGTTGTTCTAAGTTGCGTCTGTGGTGAGCAATCGTTATAAAATAAAATAGTGTAATTTCGGCACACTATTGCTGTAGGTAAAAACGGGTTGAATTTAGTGGTCGGGTGTTAAATTGTAGTTGTAAATAGTTAAAAGACGTTGAAATGTGTAGGAGTCATAGCACTGCACTTAAACTCGATTAAGAGGGTCTTTTTAAAAAGTGTCGAAATTAAATGCACTTTTTTGCCAAATTTTTCTCATTTTGATACCATTTAGCATTTTAGCTGTAACTTTTTGCCAATTACACGTTGAACAATAAGTAAAAGCTTAAATTAAAGGAAACTGTCTGGGGATAATGATAGGCTTTTAAATTTTTGAAAATGATGATTTTTGACTGAGAAACAATCGATTGTTTGTAAAGTGCCGAAATTAAATGCATACATTTAATTTCGGCAATTTTCCATTTTTTTAAAAACTGATTTAATTAAGTAAAAAAACAACTTTCGTACAGTGAATTTTTTATGACGCAACGCAGTATCGTAAAATCTTTAAAATGAGCTATCAAACGTGAAAATCAGGCCATACAGTGAAAAGTTACATTGGAAAAACGAAAAAGTGCCGAAATTAAATGCACTACCCTAAACAAACATATTTTAATTTCAATTCGATGTTTTGTTTTTCTAATTCGATAATTTACCAAATTTGATTATAATCGTTAAAAAATGGCTGATTTCGGTGATGCGGAACCTTTTAAAGTTTTAAGTAATTGTAATCGACACCCAAAAATACAGTACCCAAGTCAACGTTGGCCCGGTTTGGTACTGGAATTTACATGCAAAAACGCCGCAGTTGATGGGGCCATATACAGATGTCAAAAGTGTTTTTCCGAAAAAGAAAATAATAACACCTTACCTACTGTACCTACGATTATAATAAAAAACGGTCGTTTTCAGCATAATCCAGATTATCCTAATCGAGACCACTATTGCGGAAATAATCTTAAAAGTAAGGTCAGTTTTTTTTAGTTTTAGCACACAATATAATAAGATTAGTGATGTTCCCCGGAGCTCCTTCCGCTTTTTGGAGCTCCGGAGCAACCCGCTAAAGCTCCGGAACTCCGGAGCTCCGCCCTATTTTCCTACTAATTTTATGAATAATTAAAGAAAGATGCCATGGATTATTAAGTCAATTTTTTTTGTAAATTAAATTTTTTTCAAAACTTATTTAAAAACCAAGAAATTTTGAATGTTGAATTATGCTTATGTGTTGTATATTTTCTGGAATAAAACTGACTTTGACTTAAAAACAAAAATAAAATATTTAATATTTAAAACTTTTGTAAAAGTATTTTCGTTTTTTACGCAATTATATGATTCAATTTGAAAATATTTATTTAAAAATTCTAACATTAAACTACTGAAAAGGTTTGCTATCTATAATTAACAACATTGTAAGGTCAAAATTTAAAAGACTCCTAAAAAACAAATGTGTATACAATAGTGATAACGTAATAAATAAACGTCGCCGTACAAGATTTGTCATGCGCTCCTTTCGGGTGCTTTTTTTCCGCTTTGCGCTCGGGTGCTTTTTTTCCGCCTTGCGCTCGGGTGCTTTTTTTCCGCCTTAGCCACGGGTGCTTTTTTTCCGCCTTTGCCACGGGTGCTTTTTTTCCGTAA
>JASAMX010031668.1:0-11167 GCA_030248175.1 Microlaimidae sp. YZB2_3
AAGTAAAAAGTAAAAGTAAGACCTATTTTTTTAAGTAAAAGTAAGAGTAAAAGTATAATAAAAGTAATTTTGGAATGGAGCAAAACACCGGCTTTTGGAGCTCCAGAGCTCCTTTTTAAAGTTTTTAGCTAATTTTATGTATAAATTATCATTTTAATAAGTTTTTTAGTCAAAATAAATGGGTTTTAACGTGTTAGCGGCTTAAAAAATTATCTGTTGCCATTCATTTTACAACAAGCCCATTAGGAATCTACCCCTTGAATTACTTAAATTTTACTTAAATTAAATTAAGTATTTGCAGAGGAAAATCCGACTAAGAGTAAAAGTAAAAGTATTTGAAATTTCAAAAGTCGAGTAAAAGTAAAAGTAATCCAAAATCCATTACTTTTATTACTTTAAGTAAAAGTAAAAGTAACATTTTACAACACTATTAAAAATAAGTTCGTACACTTAAACGGTGCTGGTCATTTGGCAAAATACTACCAACGTTAATATTACAAGTTTGTTTTGTAGCAGTGGTGTTACCACCCTCCAACATCATGCTCCGTAGTTCCGGCTATTTAAATTGGAGGGATCTCCGCTCTTGAAATGAACGGTTTCAAGCGTATTTAATCTTAAAACATGTTGTCAGTTATTTTATTTGCATATTTAGGACTTTGTTATTGTTTTTTTTATAAGTTTTGAAAAAATTTAGTGGACAAAAAGTTTTTGACAAAATAATTTATCGTATTATTCTCTAATTATTGTTGAAATTAGTACCAAAGTAGGGCGAAACTCCGGAGTCTCGTGGTTTGCTTCGGAGCTTCTAAACGTAGAGCTCCGCTTTAAAGCTCTGGAGCTCCGGGGAACATCACTATTCTGTAGTAATTTGGTTATAGTTTTTTTCCTTCATTTTTTCCATAATTAAAGCTAGAATTGATCACGTAATTATTTAAAAACGATAAAAACGCTAACTATGTGTATGTTTAATGAATTAAAGGTTCTGCAACTAAAAATACAAAATATAAAAGATTTAGGTAGATCTCCTGATAATTCTGATAGCTATTCGAATGAATCTCTTCCCACGTTGGTTAAGACTGCTCAAGAAGTAAATACATTATATTGTGTTTCTCACTAAATTTTATCTCCTGTGGTTGTGATTCTTAAATTTTATATCAGCAAAAATGTTTCCCAAATAAGTTCCAATGGAAACTTATGGTAAGATACATTTCGAAATTTAAAATATATATATATATATTTTGTTACCAGTACCTAAAAATAGCTTTTTCAAATATAAATTTAAAATATCCATAAACTTTCAGGACTGGAACTTCATTGTTAAAGTAATAGTCCAAGGATCGAATTGATAATTTGAAATAATTTTGAATTAAAATTTGTAATATCTTTTTTTAGTGCTAAGCTTAGGCATAAATTATATTTCCATTTAAGATTGTATTCCACGCTCAAAAATAACCCTAAATTTATTTTAATGATTTTTTCTGAATTATCGTGTATATATAGATAAAAGAAAACGGTGGAAACGCCATTGCTGTGTTTTGCGATCATTCAAATCAAGAACATATAAGAAAACTATTTGAACAAATTGATTCAGAAAACAGCGGCCAATTAGATATTTTGGTGAACAATGCTTTTTCAGCAGCTTTAGTATGTTGTTTGTAATTTCTTAATGAAAATTTTAAGGGTTTAAAAAATAAATTGCAATGTATGAATTAAAAAAAACACATATGATTAGGTTTGGGTTTGGAATACTTTGCTCAACAAAGAACCATTTAGTTTTTTTAATAGTGTTGTTTAAACTTATTTGTTACACTTAAAAACACTAAAAATACTTAAAATAAATAATTACTTATATCAAATATAATGTTCTAGGTTTTCAGTGTCATAAAAATGTTTAGTCAAACTTTTTTAGTCAAACCCAGAGTAAAAACACAAAGAAACAACAAGGCGTAGAAATTCTTGAATGTGGGAAGCTGTTTGTGTTTAGTGATTGTTTTTTTAAAATATCATATAAATATGTTCTGATGAAACATATCATAAACGGATTTCACGAGTTTAAATGTTTTAATTGTTACATTTTTCACGGCTTTAAAAAATAATAATAAAATGTTTTAAATATAATTCTAATACTAATTATAACTAAAAGAATAAGTCTGATTATTTTTATTAGCCGCTGATGTCAGCAAAAGACAAGGGTTTTTGGGAAACGGAGCCTTCTCTCTGGGATGAAGTGAACAACGTGGGACTTTGCTTTACATATGAGAACCATTACATATGCTCAGTTTATGCCGCTCGGCTGATGGTAAAAAGAAAACAGGGGCTCATTGTTACAGTTTCTTCGTTAGCAGGACTAAGATATGCGGTGAATGTTGCCTACGGAGTTGGGAAAGAAGCAGTAAGGATTATAAATTATTACAAAAAATATTACCACAAAATAGAATTTCAGTGTAATTTTAAGTTTTGTTTTGTATTAATTTAGTGTGATCGTTTGGCAGCAGATATGGCTGTGGAGCTGCGGCCGCACAATGTGTGTAGCGTTAGTCTTTACCCGGGTGGTGTTCGGACAGAAATCGTAAAAGAACACCTAAAACATGTCACATCTTTGTTTAAGGACGGAGCCAATATATTTGCTAAAGGTAAAAAATGGAAACTTTTGATTTTTTAATGATCTAAGTTTTTTGGCTAAAAAAATTTAAAATTGACATTTTACCTTAATTTTCAAATTTTAAAATAGCCTAAATTTGCGTGATGTTTGATTAAGTACCGCTCGTAAAATCCTACATTAATTTAAATTTTATTGCTCTCTAAAAACAGCTTTACAAGAAAAAGGTTTAGTGCTCATAATTTTCAAACCAACTTTTGACAATTTTTTTTTAAATAATTGGTGGTTTTAAAAAATTTTTTCAATTAAATAAATAAACTAAGTCAAAATTATTTTCAATATCAAATGAATTATTATTCATTTGATATATCCAGATATGCGCGAGAAAATTAAATGAATTTTTCGTATAAATATGTAACAATAAGTCACAGATTTTTTTATATATGAAAAATTATAAAAAGCTAATTTATTTGTTAAATAATTTAGTAAATGCACATGACTGACATTATTTTTGCTGAATTATTGTAAGCGTTTAGGCTAAGGAATTAAGCACTTTGTCCCAGCAATTTATATAATACAAAATATTTTTTGGTTTAAAAAAATTACACTAATTTAATAAAAAATGTTAAAGGGGAAACACCGGAATACTCAGGACTGGCTGTGGCTCATTTGGCGGCAGACAAAAATCTTATGAGTAAAACTGGAAAAATTTTAATTGCTGCGGATTTAGGTGCAGAATATGGCTATACGGACGTTGACGGTAAATTTTTGTTGTTATTATAATATGCTTAAGTTTTATATATTATTTTTAGAAATTATATTTGCATTTAAGTTAGTAATATTGCATAAACAATTTAATATTATCCAAATAATTATTACAAAAGAATAAACATATTTTAAATCTTTTCCTATTTTTATCTATATAAAACAACAATTACCATTTAATTTAAGTTTAATTTAAATTTACAAATTTAGCATTTTTTAGGACAAATTCCAATTAATTTACGGTCTTTCCGTAGAACACTAGAAAAATACAATTGGAACCAATTGGCGGAATGGATTCCAGAATGGGTGCTAACGCCTGGTTGGTTATTGGCTGTTATTAACTCAAAATTTTAGTTTTATATTAGTACTTTACGTTTTGACTGTATATTAGTATAAACTATTATAACTAAATATAAGTTAAAAATTAAGCTTAAAATTCTTCAAGTAAAGATAATTTATTAAATCTAAGTAAAAATTTTAAAAGAATGTGATACAACAAACTCAACCCTAAATACATTTGTACCACGCTGCCTCAATCAAAAACAAACTGTTAGATTATATTTTCTAGTGAGCAGCGTCATTATAACATTAGAATTCATGGGTGTTGCAGAGAAAACATGAACGTGTAGCCTCCTCACACTAGCGACCAGCTATTTCTTTTAGCTGTTATGCGCAGTTTAATAGAAGACTAAAAAAAGATTAAGTTAGTTAGCTAAACATTATATAGTTAGTATAGTATACACCAGTGTTTGTATAGTATACACAAGAGCATTGCTGATAAAAAAGAAAGCAGGACTAAAGGCTATTTCAAAAATTTATAATCTTGTGACTATAGAAACTGTCCTCTTATTAAAGCCGTGCTATAGTTCCGGTGGCCGTGGGCCGCCGGATATTGTCTTCAAATCAGTAAGTAAGTAAGTCAGTGAGTGAGTAACTTCCTAACGCTTTCTTTGATTTTGAATTACTCGGCCGAGTCAACTCTATATAAGTTGGAATTCGGAACATACTTACAACTGATAACGCAAAATCGATTGATAATCACGATTTTGCAATTTGACAAATTGTGCGGTCGATCATGACGTATATGCAAATTTTATTTAAAACAATTATAACTCAGCCATATGCAAATTTTATTTTAAACAAATATAACTAGGTCGAATAAAGTCTATATCACTTGAAATTCGGAACAAGGTAAACTTATAGACTAGTTCGGAATAAGGGTTTTTTTAGTGTAAGGAAGAGGGTACAATAACTACTAGCGCCAATCATGTGTAGAGGTAAAATTGAGAAACAGCAAGCGACTAGTACATTTTACAGTTTAGAATATTTCAAATATTTATTTGTTCAAAATCTCGACACCTTCTCTTCAAAATTTCTTAAATACTTTTTAAATATTGCAAAAGCAAAAGCAGTTTTTGGGGATTTTTAGTTTTTTGCCGCTTCGTAGGTGCGGCGCTGCTGGCGCGCTTGGTTTCCAGTTTTTTAATGTTTCAATTACAGAAAATGCTTAATTTAAAAGTTTGGAATGGACTTTTTAAAATTAATTTTTAAATTTTGAATAGTTTTACAAGCAAAACATTAAAAAAAACCTATGTAGGTTTAAAATTAGTTTAAAAGAACAAATTTTATCTTTATTTTTACTAATTCGAAATCACTGTTCAGGAAAATACTATTTTAGTGGTGATTTTAAAGTATTGTGATGTTTAATTAAAAAACAAAAATTTTTTAGCACAAACTGATATATTACAGCACTTCAATGTAGTGAAACATATCATCGTGTAGCAATTTTTATGAAGTATAGGTTTAAACTTAAGAAAATAAGAAAGCTAAGATTTTTTCAAATTTTATTTTTTTTTTGTACCCTCTCTCGTACAGTAAAAGACGCTTATTCTGAACTAGTCTATAACGGAGAATCGATTGGTAGCGATGTTTTTTATTTGACATTTGTGCGGTCGCGGTAATGTGGTGTTTACTTTTTGATTTAAATATGTTAAAAGAAAGTTAAACAAATACAATAAAATTAAAACATGTATAGAATAAAAATCTTATTTAAAGCTAATTTTAACAAACGCCTGTTACAAGACAAGACTTAAACTAAAGATAAATTCTATCAGGGTGAAAATAGATGAGTGGTAAAGTAACCACTCGTTTTTTGAGAAAATATCACGTGCAGAGAAACACATGACGCAACTAAATAATAATTGGTTACATAACCGTTGAAAACTTTTTTTTAATTTTTCTCACTCACGGGTTTATTGTTTATTTCTTCCTGGCGGAGAGCGGTTACGCCTCTAATTTCAGCCTGGAAGACTTTAGCTTTAGTTAAAGAGTTATTTTTGGGAGTTCAACCGAAGTTCGCGTCAATTTCACTTCAATCACGTTTTTATAATTATGTAAAAAGTACGTCAATCAAATATTCATCTAACGGGTTTGTCAGAATTGTATTTATTTTTTGCTAAAGCCTCAGTACTTTTGGGAATATTTAAAATATTCTAAAAACTACTAAAAAATCAATTTAATAAAGTTTTAGATAATTTTTGACGTTAATCTCAAAATCCGGTCAAAAAAGTTTCAAGTGGTTTTTATTGAAAGAACTGAAAAAAATGCTATTCTCCATCTTTTGATATATTTGATGTGTAGTAACTCAATTCCTTAAACATAATTTTTATAAATTTGAAAATTGCTGGAAGACAACGGTTTCTATTTTCACTAGAATGTAAGTTGTTAATTTAATGAGAAAAATTTTTTGCTTGTTTAAGTGATGCTTCCATGTGCTGGTTGACTCACTGTTAAAATATGGTTTCATGGAATTTTATGGATTGGTTTTAGTCTAAAACCTTTTATTTAAAATTTTTACTTTGAAATTTGTTTACTAACCTCCTCATTTCCTACTATACAATACATTTTTGTATCCTGTTGAAATCTTGGTTAAACTTTGGTAAAAAAATATTTAGCGCATTATCACAGCCTTTGAAGTTTTTCAGAACTTTTGGAAGTTAATCCTATCCAAGGACAGTCCAAAGCGCCTGTTAAAACACGTATAAACAAAACAAAACTTTGAAAATAAGTCCAATAATGCGCAAGTCTAAAACAAAAGCAGTAAAAACTTACATTTAAACCTTTTGTTTTTAAGATTTCGTCTTGGAAATTTTGATGAATATACAACTTAATAGTGTTTTGATAATTTGGTTTTGCTAAAAAAATAAATTAAAATACTAGTGTTTTTCAGTAGTTAAGTCAAATTTTATTTTAAAGTATTGAAGTACAAGCCATACTAAGATAAATAAATAAAGTTAACCATAAACCTTAAATAATAAAATTATTTTGTCTTTCATGATGTAAAGTATTGGTTTAATGAACTAGCCTTTGGAGTCCTTAACAACCAATCATTTCTAAATTAACCTATTTTTTCCAGAAGCATTCACATTTTAAAAACGACACAGCTTATAATAAAACTAAGGAAATAAGTCAACATTGGCAAAGTTTGGCTAGATCGTTGTTCCCAATTTAAAAATCAAGATTTGTGTAAATTGCACATGAAATAAATCACCCGGCATGCAAAAAAGTAAGGATGGGCTTTTTAATCAATTAAAGCCAAAATAGACTAGTTCTGAATAACGGTTTTGTAATGTAGAAAGAGGGTACAATGACAATAGCACCAATCATATATGTAGGGGAAAAATTAAAAAAACAGCGAGCGACTAGTACATTTTACGGTTTTAAATATTTCAAATATTTTGTGGTTCAAGATCTCGACTAAAGATTTAAACTGAAGAAAATAAGAAATATAAAATAAATATAATCATGTATCAATTTTAATTAAGTATAGTTTAAACTAAAAAAAACTAAGAAAACTACGTTTTTTTTAAATTTTATTTTTTCTTGTACCCTCTCTAGTACCGTGAAAAACGCTTATTCGGAACTAAAGATAAATTTTGTCAGGGTGAAAATAGATGAGTAGTAAAGTAACCACTCGTTCTTTGAGAAAATATCACGTGCAGAAAAACACATGACGCAATTAAATAATAATTGGTTACATAACCGCTGAAAACTTTTTTTTAAAATTTTTCTGGGTTCTAAGATTTATTGTTTATTTCTTCCTGGCGGAGAGCGGTTACGCCCTTAATTTCAACCTGGAAGACTTTAGCTTTAGTCTATTGACGCCTCGTAGTTAAACCGCTCATCATATAAGTATATCCCGCACCCAGCACGATATTTACTGTAATTAAACCGTGATGTACGGTTTTTTTAATAATTTCCGCGCTGAATTCCGGCTATATTTACATGTTATATGAAAAGATGAGCGGTTTAAAAAAGTCAAAAGGTCCCATTTAAATGAGACTTTTTTCAAATGGTTTGTTCTAATTGTTTTATTTTTCCTTTATAATACATTTTTGATATAACGGTAGACTTTGCTCAAGACTCACTTTTCCAATTAATCTGAAAAAATAAGGATTGAAGGCAGGCTTGAACCAGAGACAGCTCTCTTAACCTTAATATTAAACATTCTGCCATTCAACTATATCAAAACCACGGTAATTTTGCCGTAAATTCATTTTTATAAAAGCCGTAGTTAAATAAAATCGCGCTTTTATTGCTTGTTTATTTGTGCGACCGTCATTACAGAAATTAATATGATAGCAAGAAGAATGTGAACTGTTTGTAATTGTAAAACTTTTGTAGCAGCTTTAGGTTTTGTTAGGAATAAATTTAGCGAAATATTATTATGTCTTGGGTATAGTGGCACAATGTTCCCCATATACGCGGTTGAGGTTGTCCAGCCCTGTGAAATTTTATTCATTTTATATCGCAGCGAAAAGTTACACACACTTAACTGAATAAGGTAAATCAAAGGAAAGGTCGATAGTTCAAGCCAAATTCCAAGCCCCAATTTTTTATTTAAACGGAAAAGTGGGTATGTTAACTAAATAAAATAAAAAAAATAATAAAATGGAAATAGTGGCGAATAAATCATTTCCATATACCTTCTCCAAGTGAGGCGCTACAAGTGTCCGTCTCGCACTCCCGAAGGCAAATTCTGATTTTACAGCTGATAAGGACGTGCTCCGACGAAGGAAAGCTCCAAGCCCAAATCGATGATGTAAATATTCTAAACTTATTCACTGATTGAAAACTACGAATTATAATATTACCATACTTCTTTAAGAGAAAAATTAACTCTATTCATATGGCTTTTTTTTCAACGTTTGAACAAACTCAATATAAAAACACTTTAAAGTAATTGGAATACAATCTATCAGATAACCGAATAAATATTGAATAGGATAAAACTACAAAACTAAAATGCTAAGTTATTTCAGAATGAGGGTTTTCAAGGTGGCTTACTATAAACTTTATTTCTTTTCCCGTACGCTTGTTGATGATATTTATATTGAAGAAGCTTATGCTGAAAGCTGACATAAAACTGCATCCTGAAAAACTGACTTATTTTGTTTTATCAGGGATCTTAAATTCCGTGTTATCATTATTTGAAAACTGATTTGAGTACTCTATTCATGCCTCCCGTTTATACCTTGTGTTAGGTTTAATGTAATACATTTAAATATATATTATACAATTGTGGAAGTTTTATTTTATTTGGTCAATTAAAAATACTATCAAAAAAATCTGTTGATTTATATATTTTATTCGTAAAAAACATTTTTTTGCAAAAAAAACGCATAAACGAGTGATTAAAAAACTTGATAAAATTAAATTATAGTTTTAAAATTCATATGGTTTATGTGTTTTAATAGCAAATTTGTTAAAATAAGTTAAAAAAATAAAATATGACTCTAGGTCTAAAGTTTCTTGAATGTGTTTATTAGCAAAATTACGCTATCTAACGTTATTTAAAAACAAAACGTCGTCAAAGGCTCTAAAGTCCCTATTTTTTGGCTCTTTGGTCCTAAAAAATCAGGCTCTTAAGTCCATCTCTCTGTATTCTTGGCTCTTTTGTGTTTTTCGTGATTATCTCCCATTTGGTTCTTTGGTCCCTTTCGTTCGCGCAGCTTGGCTCTTAGGTGTTCTTTTTTCTAGCTCTTTAGTACCTAGCTCTAACGTCCCATGGCTATACACATACCAATAAAAACAAAAAAATGCATTCGTTAGATATAAATAATATTACAAAAAAACTAAAAAAAATATACATTTACATATGTGGATAAGCTTTTGCGCGATAAGTGCTGTTTTTCATAAGACGCTAGCTCCTAGTGTGTTGATACGCTCTGTTTACGTAATGAAAAAAACAATTTCCGACAGTGGGCCCTTTTTTCATAGGCGGGTGCATTTTTTTCAGTTTCTACAGCGTTTTTACACTAGTGGAGCCCTTTTCTCTCGCAGGTGCATTTTTTCTCAGGGTGCGTTCTTTCTTTTTGACTTTTCCTGCCATGGGCCCCTTTTTCATATGGCTTTTTTTCAACGTTTGAACAAACTCAATATAAAAACACTTTAAAGTAATTGGAATACAATCTATCAGATAACCGAATAAATATTGAATAGGATAAAACTACAAAACTAAAATGCTAAGTTATTTCAGAATAAAGATTTAGGAGGCTGACTGCAAAAACTTTAGTTTTTTTATTGTACGCTTGTTGATGACATTTATATTTAAAAGCTTTACGTTAAAGTGGATAAAAACTTAAGCCTAAATAAAAAACTGGACCATTTTTTTATTTATAAGGCTCTAAATTCCGTGTTATCATTATTTGAAAACGGATTTAAGTTCTATATTGATGCCTCCAGATACCTTGTTTAGGTTTAATGTAATACATTAAAATATATATTCTGCGTGTAGAGGTATAATATCCCCCAATAAATTTTAATAAATAAGACATTTTGTTAATAATGAAATTTAGTTTAAAAAGTATAAAATGCAATTAAACCTGTGGTAATTCCCAACTTGTGTTCGCGTGAAATCAGACCAAAAACTTGGATGTTTTGAGCACCCGTTGGTGTCGGAAAGCTGTACACTGGACGAATTCACTCCTGTCCCTTTTGCCCAACATTCTCCAATGGCACAGTCTTCATCTTGGCTGTCTTTGGTATTGCACTATATTCAAAATAATTATCATTAAAACAAGACAAACAAAACAGTTATGATTAATTAATTAAAGTGGTTTTATTGTAGGAATTTAGCGCAACAGACAATTAACCAGTCATCGGGAATGGGAAAGAAAGCATCCTAGTTAAAATGCACCTGCGAAAAACAGGCCCGACTACTGTACAAACGCCGAGAAACTATGAAAAAACGCCCCGCCTATGAAAAAGGGGCCCATGGCAGGAAAAGTCAAAAGGAAAGAACGCACCCTAGAAAAAATGCACCTGCGAGAAAAAGGCTCCACTAGTGTAAAAACGCTGAGAAACTGAAAAAACGCACCCGCCTATGAAAAAAGGGCCCACTGTCGGAAATTGTTTTTTATTACGTAAACAGAGCGTTATCAACACACTAGGAGCTAGCGTCTTATGAAAAACAGCACTTATCGCGCAAAAGCTTATCCACATATGTAAATGTATATTTTTTTTAGTTTTTTTGTAATATTATTTATATCTAACGAATGCATTTTTTTGTTTTTATTGGTAACGGGCCAGAAGAGCCATGGGACGTTAGAGCTAGGTACTAAAGAGCTAGAAAAAAGAACACCTAAGAGCCAAGCTGCGCGAACGAAAGGGACCAAAGAACCAAATGGGAGATAATCACGAAAAACACAAAAGAGCCAAGAATACAGAGAGATGGACTTAAGAGCCTGATTTTTTAGGACCAAAGAGCCAAAAAATGAGCTTGAGACCTTGTTTTTTGCTTTT
>JASAMX010031670.1:0-33312 GCA_030248175.1 Microlaimidae sp. YZB2_3
CGGGCCAAACAGGGGTCAAGCCGGTAAGTTGATGATCCTGCGGCCCGGTACACACGGATTCCTTATCGTATTTAACAGCACACTTTATACAGTACGTTCCCTTTTATTTTGGCTCAGTCGGTTATTATATAACAAAGAAGTTTGCACGATTTTTATAATCAGACCTTAGTGGTTGTGCTTGCGTAGTGAGGGGACACACGACACACCCTCTTGACCGGGGGGTCAAGTCGGGACACGGTGGTGTGGGAATACAGTAATAGGAAAATAAGAGGTATTGGCGATTGGAAGAAACACCGTGGTATTCTGTGTCGTGTGGGATCTGTTTGACTATGTTTTAGGTGTGATTTTTGGTTATATTTAAACTAATGCGTGTTATACTTGAACTGATGTAATTTATTGGTGAATGCTGCTTTGACAGACTGATTTAATACGGTGATAAGTGGTTTATACAAAAATTACACTATATGTTTATTTACGCTTAATTACACAAACGCAACAGACCGCGCTGCGGCGAGCAAAAGAGCAGTAAATTTGTTACAGCGCATTTTGAGCAATTTGAGTTAGCTGAGTTAGACAAAAAGACTTTGTTTGGAAGCGTTTTGGGAGACGCTAGGCTAGTGTTTTTAGCCGTTAAAAGAAAACACAATTTAGAACAAAAATAAATTACTAATTTTTTAATTTAGTTAGAGGCCGTGTTTTGAATTATGTTTTAGTATTTGATATTTAAGAAATTTACCGAATTTTTTGACAAAAGATATTTTTTTACGAAACGGTGGTTGCCTTTGACGACAGCCCACCGAGGGTTTATGTGACCTGATACCTTAGTTAAAAATAGCTACCAAATGCGTTGGTAGATTATGTGCAAACTGTGCAAAATTCCTTGTTAGAATACCTGTACCCACGATCGTAGCCATTCCACCATATCACATCCGAAAATGTCGCCTTAATCTCAAGGAGAGTTCACAGACAGCCCTGCGAACCCTCCACTCAACACACAAGTCCTTACCTAAGTTGGTCGAAACCAACTATAGCGGTTGGCATCTCAGTTAGGGAAATTATCAATTAAAACAAAGGTAAATAATTATAAATACCTATGCAGGGACTGCCAACAAGGGAACAACAACACTGCCAATAAGGGAACAACAACCCTGCCAACAACAACACCTTTTTACTGCCCGAACACTACCGAGCCTTTTTACTGTATAGAACGATTTGATTGACATGTGTGGCGACAGAAATTTGAATATGATAGAAACGCGAATGAAAGCGGGTGTAATGACTACTTAAGACATGAATTAATATTATAAATTTAGTTGACCTAAACTGCTCAACGCTATCCGCCACCCAGATTGCCAGTATTTTTCAACTGTTGAGCACATTGACAGCGTGTGATCCCAGTTAATTGTTGACAAATACATATTAAACAGTTCATAATCTCCATTTAAAAAATCTAAAACTAATGATTTTGAACGCTCTTTCTCCTCACAAAACAGTGCCTTATTGACATAAAATTGCACAGAATTATGATCAGATGTAGAAAAACCTGGCAAAATTGTTGTTTTATCAAAAATTTCTACATCATTTGACAAAATTATATTAAGAATGTTTAAATTTCTCGTGGGTTCAGAAAAAAGTTGGTTTAAACCTTGTTCTTGAAAAAAAAATGTACCATTCTTTTTCATTTTGATCGTTAGTTTTAATTTTTGAAAATTGCCAATTAATCCCTGGGAGATTAAAATCCCCCGCTAACAAAAGTGTGCCCTGAAAATTTTCAAGAAGTTTACATAAAGACTCAAAAATAAGTAAATCTTCGTTTTTTTCGTTTGGGGCCTTCTGTATAAGTAAATCAATCTGAATTTAGTTTTGTCAATCATTTTACATCAGAAGCAACTTAGTTTTTAGTTTTTTGTTCGCACTTTTAATAAAATTGAATCAGTTAAATAGTGCTACATGTAATCAATATCAAACAAATATTTGGCCTGTAAATGCGTTAAGTTTGTTTTTAGAAATTGAAGCAAAATATTTTGCCCTTAAAGTGTTATACAATGGTGACATGGAGCAGTTGGGACGGGAAGCTGCCACTATGATATCTCTGAATCATCCGAATATTGTTCAGCTACTGGGAGTCACTTGGCACGAAGTATAGATTATCCCTTATAATTTTCAATTTTTAAAAACCTTGCGTGCTACATAAGTAAAATTTGTAAACATAAAGCAGTTGGGACGAGAAGCAGCCGCTATTAAATTTCTAAATCACCTGGGGCCTATTTCATAAAAAATGCTTTAATTAAATTACAGCTGTAAATTAATAAACGCATATTTTTCTTTTGTATTTTTAATTAAAAAGTATATTAATAAAATTGCGTTTAGAATTTAAACAATTACATGTCTGTAAATTCCATAAATTCCATAGTTATGTACGTATTTTTTAATTATCAAAATAACAAGAAATTAAATGCGTTTATTAATTTACAATTACAAAAATCTTTATGAAATAGGCCCCTGGTGTTTAATCTAAAGAATCTAAACTGAACATGCCAAATAACGGTTCTAAACTATAAGTTCGTCTATACTTAAAGTATTCCATCTAATTGAATATGTTATTTCCTAAGAATGCCTTTAATTATTATAGTTTAAAAAAGTGTCCGCGGTGACTGTTGCGGAATTGGAAATATCCAGTCAGGGCCCCGGTGATTTCGGATTGCTGTTTGAATATATGGAATTAGGAAATTTGGTAAACTACTTAAGGTAATATTTTTTATCTTTTTTGAATAAAAGACGACGTCGTTAAGTCTGGGCCACTTCGAAGTGGAAAGTGATAAGTGACAAGTGATATGCGCGCGTGTACACAGTTACACATCAAGTTCCGCGCGCGCGTTCACACGACCATTTCGTCGTTACTACGGCAAAATGAGCCACTGTCATTATAAAATACACGTGACTGTGACTCATTCCGTAGTTAATAGGGTCCTGTTTTACAAATAAAAGGAATCATAGGCACACATATTTTATACTAACTGTGGCTCATTTTGCCGTAGTAACGACGATTTGTCGTTGCCGTGTAATGTTGTGTTACAACTTGTTGCAATGTACTTCTTACTTCGTTGTGAACTAGGCCGTATGGTTTGATGGTTTGCTACATTCCCCACATGCATCTCTGATCTGTTTTAGAGATCAAAATCCTGAGCTCGTCTCGAGGAAAAAACTGGTTTTCTCCGAACTGCTTAGTATTGCCATTCAGGTGACGAGGGGTGTGGAATATCTGGCCGGAAAGCGTCTGGTACATCGTGATTTGGCCGCCAGGAATTGCCTTTTGAATCGGGAGCTGACGGTAAAAATCAGCGACTTCGGTATGTCACGTGACGTCTGCGTGACGGATTACTACAAAGTATCGGGGGTTTTGTTTCATTTAACTTAAGTTTTATTACATTTTACATCGACTACATTTTATTTATATTATCAAACTGTCAAAAATTAAAAAAAAAATTGTCAAACTGTAAAAACAATCGGTCAAAAACGAATAACTGAGTTATAGGTACCTTGCACTGGAACTCGGTTTATACATGAAGTATGCAATATACATAAGTGTAACCATAATGAATAATTACCGTATCTCCTACTTATCTTTCGTAGTATGCAGATCAACCGATCGAAATTTCGCGCGCTTTCGAGGGTTGATCTGCATACTACAAAAGATAAGTAGGAGATACGCTAATTATCCATTTTGGTGACTCGCTATGTTTACTGCATACTTCATTTATAAACCGAGTTCCAGTGCAAGTTGCCTATATTCAAAGTCTCAGGCTCGTTGGAACTGTAACAACATTTTGTTAGTTAAACAAGTAAACAAAAATAATATTAAATGTTGTTTAAGAAGTTTTTAAAATGGCAAAGTTGTTTAACAAATATGCCACTGTTTGTATATGCATCTAAAAATCTTGCTGCAATAAAAGAATAAATAAACTAAAACATTTTGATTTCTTGGTGAAAGTTATTGCTGATATAAACAAAAATATATATCATAATAATAAAGAAAAATACTTTGCATATTTCACAGACACATTGACTGCACTAACTAGGGCGCGCTTTAATTAAGGCGCGCCCTTGTTAGTGCACTCAGATGTGCTAAATAGGACCTCGTTTCTGAAAGGGTGACCCTAATTAGGGCGTGTAATAGCTCTAATAAAAGCGCGGCCTAGTTAGGTCTTTCAAAAAAATCTATTTCTAAAAAAATTATAAATTGTTTTACACAATTTCTATTATAGTGTGTTTGATCTGTGGTAGCAATACGGATCTAAAACTGGTCCGTCATTTTTCACGGGCGATACTTTTTTCTTTACAAAAAATGTTTTCAATCTTATATTTTTTTCATTTGTTTTTATTTAATTAAATTAACATAAGTAGCTCACCGAAAAAAATAGTCGTTTAAGTTTGTTATTGTTTTTTTAAAATTATATTTATCGCAGTTTATACATCATAATAATTAAGTAGTTTAGCTTTCCAATTTATTTTTCGTTTAACTCAAAAAATTATGAAAAGTTTATTTTACTGAAAATTATCGCATGGCTCTAAATAATTAGGTTCCTCATAACAGAATCGGTTTTCTCAAAAAACAACTGTTCTGTAGGATTAGCATTTAAAATTTTTTTGCTAGTTTACTATGATTGTTATAATTTACAAAATGCAATGAATATTATTTTCAAAAAAAAACATTAACAAAGATAAACAACTATTTTTTGGTGGGCTATTTTTTAAATTAAAAGAAAAATAATAAAACAAAAACAAGATAAGATTTTTTGCATAGGAAAAATTGTCGTTTATGGAACTCAAACTTTAGCTTAGGTCTGAATCACTACACTACGGGTGTGCATTGCCAGGAAATTTCATTTTAGCCGGGCCTTAGATTTAGTACTAAAGTTTCAAAAATCGTTTAGCCTTAGCTTTAGTACTAAGCCCAAAAAAGGCTTAGTACTAAAGCACTTTAGCCTTAGCTTTTGCCAAACTGACAAACATGGAAATGTTCCTAAATTTTAAAAATTATCCCTTTTTTAAGCTAATTCTTGGCATTGCATGGTTAAGTTTAGGGTAAAAACTCAACATTAAAAATCTTTTTAACGTTTATTGCATTAGGTCTTAGCTTTATATTTTAAAAATATTATTTTTAGGGTTAATTTTACAATTTTAAAGTTGCTCTTGTAACTGTATTTCAGTTTTAAATGTTAACAGATGTATCAAAATGGCTAACTATCAAGAATAGTTTTTCTGAAATGAATATCTAAAGCAACAAAACATTTAACCAACATTTTTTATTAAAAAGAACGCTTAATGCATAATAAACTTTACAAAATACCCATATGAAATTGTTAAAATAAGATTATTTTAATATTAAGCACTTAGAAACTCGAAAAATACTTCAAAAAAGCAAAAAATCAGTATTTTCTAATGCTTAAACAAAAATAAGAAACACAAAATAATAAAACCCCATTTTCATAGCACCTTAAAACCAAAATTCGTTTAAATCACTTTAATTAGCATTATTGTTTAAAATATTCACTCATGTTTCTTTTAAAGTAAAAATATAGTATATTCAAGTTTATATAAGCATAGTTTTTAGGCAGCTAAGAGTGAAGGAAGGGGTTGAGATGGTTGGTTACCGGTGGGAAATTGCATCTTAAATTCTGGGAAGGATGTATGGAAAATTTTGAAATCTAAAAGAGGGTCAGGGTGTGTCTTGTGGATTTTCAAAACAAAATATTTTAGAGGTGTCAGATAAAAATTCTGGAGGGGAGCCAGATTAAAAAAAGAGAATTTTTCTGAGGGGAACTCGATTTTTGTCCAGGAGGGAGGTTTAAAATTTTGAGGTTAAAGGACCCCATTATTCCTCTCCACTTCAAGGATAAAAATCTCATTAAATAATCATGTTTTTGATTGGTGAACACTTTTTTTTTGGTCATTTTTTGGTCAATCATTTTTGGGTGATTTTTAATTTTCCTGGCAAAAGCTAACGTTTTGCCAGGCCCATACCTTTTGCCGAGCTTTTGCCAGCTAATTTCAGTTTAGCCGCGCCTTAGCTTTAGTACTAAGCCCAAAAAACCCTTTAGTATTAAAGCACTTTAGCTTTAGCTTTAGTACTAATGACACCCGTACACTACACTGAGCAAACACAACTAGGGCGCGCTCATATAAGAGGTATTGCACGCCCTAATTAAGGTCAACTTTTGAAAAACGAGGTCCTAAATAGAACATGGGAGTGTCCTAACTAGGGACCGCCCTAGTTAGGACAGTCAGTGTGTCTAAAAATATATTTTTTCTTTATTGTTATGTTATATATTTTTGATATAAGTATGTAGCCGATGTAATGACAGAGTGGCAGAACTTGCTCATAAAATCTCAGATCAAGTGCCAACTGAGGCAAGCTATGTTGTGATAATATTGTGTGTTTTTTGGTATTGTAATGAATAGTATTTGGTTGCGTTTTTAGCGTCAAATAATATAGATCTTTTGTATTTGGCTTATTGCCAAATTAATATTAATAACAATATTAAGTGGCATACTTTTTAATTAAGATGGCTCCAGACAACGTGGTACCTCTGAGGTGGCTCCCTCCAGAAAGCGTGATATTTCGCCGATTTACCATTGAGTCGGATATTTGGTCCTATGGAGTCCTTCTTTGGGAATTGTTTTCTTTTGGTCAGGTGCCGTGGTACCAGTTTTCTAATGCAGAGGTATATTCCAGTTTAACCATAAAAATATGTGTTAAAGCAAAGTTATGTGTCATCTGAAATTAACTCACTTTTTTTATCAATGGGAGTGGGCCAAAGTCTAGTCTCTTTTTTCTTCAAATACAGTGTAAACTTGTCTTTTACTAATGATTGTTAAACATCTAGAAATTTTCGAGATTCAATTATAAACCTCATGCTAACATTAAACCATCGTTTGTTTTTGTAGCTTTTTGACAACTCAAAAATCTTTTTTTTAATAATAAAAAAAAACACTTTTTACAAACATTTGATAAAAAATTTAATAATTTGGCTGTATGTTAGTAGTAATTTTATATTACCTGTGCAGCTGTTTTATTAGTTATGTACATAAATTTTCATAGTTTTTGTCGTGTATTTTATTTGTGTTTTATGTTTGTTTTAAATAACCGTACTTTACCTAATAAATTATTTACTTTACTTTACCTTACTATTTATAACACTATACTATAATATATTATATAGATTTGTATATTTTTGGTTTGACAACAAAGCTTTAAACGGTAAGTTCACTGCAAAAACGGTTTAACTTAAATCAAAATTGTTGCTAGATTAGTAGAGTGTCAAAGATTTTTTCTGATGATTTTTTGAGCTTTAAATACAGCAGGCCATGTAAAGAAAGCGATGAAGGCGAAAGTCCAGTCGATTGAAAACGCAAATCCAAAAAAATAAACTACTAAACTAACAAATAAACAGTGGTCGAAATTGTGTAAATACGTTTTCAGACCTTACGTAAAATTATACTGTTAAATTAAAAAAAAACCAAAACACAAAAACACAGTTCCACAAGTATTTATAAAAAAATATTTTGGAAATCGCAAAATAGAAAAGAGTTTCGTTATATTGGTTCTGGAACTCATTAAATGATAATACTAAATGATATTTAAATGATTATTAAATGATTACTAAACTTTTAGTTTTAGTGCAATGATTTTTTTTCTTAAACTTAGCATAGTTAATAAAAAGCTAGCTTTTTATAAGCAACAGAGTTTCATAAAACTACACTTTTTATATTTAAATGCCGTTGAACCAGCAAAAAAGACTAATATTTATGTTTAGGTAGTGGAAGCACTGAAAAAAGGTCAACACATGGAAAAAACAGATAACTGCCCTCAAGACGTTTATGAACAAGTATTTTTTACTAAACTTAACTACCGTTGATTGTTATTATTATAGTTTTTAAAAACAAGTATGATTATATCTAGTGCAGTAATATCTTACAAAAATTCCTCTAAGACACTTAGCTCTTCTTTAAGCATAGTCAAAAGTGTTTGAATTTTATATGTAAAAAATTTCAGGTGTCTAGGCAGTTTCTCAAATGTCGAACTAGGCATATATACTATAGACTAGTTCTGAATAAGGGTTTTTTAGTGTAGGAAACGGGTACAATAACTACTAGTGCCAATCATATTGTAGGGGGAAAATTCAATACGACTGGTACATTTTACGGTTCAAAATATATCAAATAATTATTGGTTCAAATTCTCGACCCCTTTTCTTCAAAATTTCCTAAATACTTTTTAATATTACAAAAGCAAAAGCAGTTTTTGAGGATTTTTAGTTTTTTGCCGCGTCGTAGGTAGGGCGCTCCTGACACGCTTGAGTCCCAGTTTTTTAATGTTTTAATTACATTCAATTACAGAAAATGCTTAATTTAAAAGTTTGGAATGGACTTTTTAAAATTAACTTTTAAATTTTAAATAGTTTTTCAACCAAAACATTAAAAAAACCTATGTAGGTTTAAAATTAGTTTCAAAGCACAAATTTCAACTTTATTTTTACTAATTCGAAATCATTGTTCACGAAAATACTATTATAGTGATGATTTCTAATTATTGTGCCGTTTAATCAAAAAAAACCAAAATTTTTTAGCAAAAACTGATATATTAAAGCACTTCAACGTAGTGAAACATATTATCCTGTAGCAATTTTTATGAAGTACATGCTTAAACTGTTTAAGAAACTAAGAAAACAAAGATTTTTTCAATTTTCAATTTCAACCCTCTCTCGTACAGTAAAAGACGCTTATTCAGAACTAGTCGATAGCCTAAAGAGTTAAAATCCGTTAGACTGAAATTAAGGGCGTAGCCGCTCGCCGTCAGGAAGAAATAAAAAAATGAACGCGCGAAAATAAAAACAATAAAAAAACTTGTCAGTGATGATGTAACCAATTATTATTAAGTTACGTCACGTGTTTTTCTCCACGTGATATTCAATCAAAGAACGAGTGGTTACTTTACCACCTTGCTATTTTCCTTCTGATAAAATTTGTTTAGTGATTTTATAACTTTCAATATCATGCTCCGTAAATATAAAGCAATTTAAAGCGCGGAATATAGTTGATGATTGTTTTATTATTAGAGTATCCACCTTTGATAGTATAGTTGAAATATCGTAATATAGTTACATAGTAATGTAATAAAGAAAAATTTTCGTATAAACTTCTTTTGAAAAACAGTTAAAATGTATTAATAAAGTATTATTGTTTTTATTATTAAACTGTACTTTAAAGGTGATTTTGCGGTGCTGGAAAACTGCCCCAGACGAAAGAATCTCGGCAACAGACGCATTAAAAGTTTTTAATTCAATGTTGGAGAAAGAAGCTAAGTACCGTACTATTCTTAACAACTGTGAAAATAAACAAAAAGTAATTATTATTTAATTCTGAAACCAATTTGTTGTACTACTGGTGTACGATATTAACTACGATCAAGAATATATAAGACAAGAGAATTTCCGACTGTACACTAGATTGTCGACCAAAATTTTGCGAGAAAAGTCGCACTTTTGAATTCGTGGGCGACTTTTCTTGCAAAAATCATTTCTGCTAGTTTTCTCGCGCAGCGAATTTTAACACAGTGTTAGTTTTCTCGCAGTGGAGACTGCTACTTTTCTTGCACTCTATTCAACTTTATTCACACTGCGATTATTTTTGTACTCCGAGTCAGGCTGCGCAACAAAAAAATACAGACGGTGGTAGTCATTTTCAATGGGATAAAACACTTCGAAACTTGTTTTATTTAATTCTAAAACGTTGGAAAGTTACTTTATTTTATTAAAACTAAAAAGTTTTACATCTAAAGGTAAATAAAACAACTTTTACTCATTTCAACACAAAATTTTCGCTCCGCTTGATTATTATTATTTTTGTTGTGTAGCCAGACTTGCAGCGCAGTGCGAATAAAGCAGTATAGAGTGCAGGAAAAGTCGTAGTCCCCACTGCGAGAAAACTAACACTGTGTTAAAAATCTCAGCGCGGGAAAACAAGCAGAAAATGGCGGATTTTTGCGAGAAAAGTCGCACAAAAATTCGAAAGTGTGACTTTTATTGCAAAATTGTGGTCAAAAATTTAGTGTACAGTCGGACCTTCTCTTGTGTTATATATTCTTGTTACGATCAACTAATTTTACGTAAGTAAGATAGAGGGCTGAAAAATGCTATCGCAGTAGTTGAATAACCTTAATTTTTTAACCCTATAATGCGCAAAACTAATGAATATAATGTTACGATATATTAAAATTTAAACAACTGAACATACGAAGTGACCAATGAACGGCGCGCCACAAAATGTTAAATTAAAAACAAAACTGTATTCAAATGATGTTAGATTATCATAATTTGTAAGATTCGTCGATTGCAATATTATAATTCAATTTCACTTAATATTGAAATTTTATAAGCTCACAGTAAGGTATCTGACTTAATTTCGTCCAGGCCTTAATTTCGGCCACCAATTCAGGGTGTTAAAAAATTGGCTTATTTTTAAAACACAAAAGAATTAGCTCAAAAGTAAATGAATGTTGAATGAAGTGTTTTTGCAGAAGTTTTTTATTTTATTTATTCTGCATTATCAACATTTTCATACAAAAAGTGATTTTTTTGTGATTTTTTTAATTTTTGCTTTGTGTTTAAACTGCATCAAATTAAGAACGAAGCATTATATAACCTTAAAATATCTTCTATTTAAGGCTCAAAATTGTTGATTTTCATGTTTTAATATTTTATTTGAAAGCGGTTTGCAATGCGCTTAAATAACTGCACAGTTTACTTTAAAATTCCGTTAATTAAGGCCACCTTAAAATTTAGGTGAAAGAACCTGCCGTTTTTTTCTGTTTTCAAATATCATCGTACTACCGTATTTATTAAGATTTTTTTTGCTCGTTTGATTTTTTTGACGTTTTTTTAAGCCAAAAAAAATTTTAAAAAATACAGGTTTTTAAAATTTGTTTTTTAAGGTTTTGACATAATTATTTAAAGTCTTGCTAATAACTATTAAAGTGTGCAAACGGGAAAAAATTAAGTTAATTTAGAATAAAACCTAAGGATAAATTTGCAGCCTTTAAAAAATTTTATTGTTCGTTTTGGCAATAGTTAGGGTAACTGACTTAATTTCGGCCCCGCCTTAATTTCGGCCATCAATTTAGGGTGTTAGAAAATTGACTTATTTTTAAAACACAAACTAGCACAAAAGTAACTGGATTAATGTTAAATAAAGTGTTTTTAAAAAAATTTTATTTTTAAATATCTTGAAGATTTACTAATATAGTTTAGTAGTATAAACAACCGGTAAGGAGTTAAAGTCAAAGTTTATTCCAGAAAACATACAACACATAACAAAATTGCGAACCGATCACGTTCGCGCAGGAGACCAAGACATGGTTTATTCTGAAAATATGGCTCGAAGGCTTAATTAATTAAGCACTAAATCAAGCCATTTTAATTTGTCTATTTTATAAAGTGAGTATAATTTAATTTTTGCAATGCTCTATTTGTGTTTTTTATCGCAACATAGAAAAATAGCTTATAAGTTTAGAATTTTTTATTAACTAAAATAAACTTTTCTTAAACGAATTAATCGAAGTAGAGGAAATTTGTTTTTGGGATAGCGCGTTCCATTTTTCAACCACTCGATTACAAAAAAAATATTTTCTAACGTTTATTCTGCTTTTTTGAACTTTGAGCTTAAAAGAATGACCCCTCGTAGGATTTTGATTTAAACTGAAAAATGAGTTTGGATTAAGACTTGTTTTGTTGTTTAAAATTTTGTAACACTCCAAAAGATCAGTAACGTTTCTTCGTTCCTGCAATTTGCTAAGATTTAAAAACCTAAGACGTTCTTCATATGTCTTATATTTTAGTTTACATCTCTTAAATAATCGTCTCGTAAAATTGCGTTGAACATTTTCTATTCGATCTATATCTTGTTGTTGGAAAGGATTCCAACAAACACTAGCATATTCCAAGGTCGGCCTAACATATGTGGTAAAAGCGCGTACTAAATTAAATATTGAATTAGAAGTAAACGTCCTAAAAATTAAAGAACAAATTTTCAATGCTTTTTTTGCAATTAGTTTGCAATGATCTGAAAACTGAAGGTTAGTAGATATATGAACTCCTAAATCCTTCACCAAGTTTGATTTGGTCAATACATTTCCCTCTAAAACATAATCATATTCATGTTTAGCTTTTTTTGTTGAAATATGTAGAACCTCACATTTTGTTTCTGATAACTTTAATTGCCAATTTTTTGACCACGAATCTATTCTACCTAAATCTTCTTGCAATTGGTTTCTTTTTTCTTTTTCATCTTCATTTGAAAAAATAGTATAAACTTTCGCATCATCAGCGAAAAGTTTAATATGACTATTATGAATTGTGTCTACAATATCATTTATATAAACAAGGAATAAAAAAGGGCCTAATACAGAACCTTGAGGAACTGAGCTTTCTACTTTATAGTAGTTAGATTCAGCGTCATTTATTATAATTTTCATGTATCTATCACTGAGAAAAGCTTTAATCCATTTTAAAAATTTACCAGTAACTCCATATTTTTCCAGTTTATACAAAAGTTTTTTGTGTGATACAGAGTCGAAGGCTTTTGCAAAATCCAAGTAAATCACGTCTACTTGTTTTTTTGTTTTTTAAAGCTAATGTCCAATCGTTTAATGTTTCGAGAAGCTGTGTTACAGTGGAACTTCCAGCTTTAAAGCCGTGTTGGCACCAAGACAAAATGTTTTTGAAAAAAGTTGAAAGTTCTTCTTTAACAAGCCTCTCCATAATTTTACATGAATATGAAGTTAGTGATACTGGTCTATAATTATGTTCATCACTTTTTATTCCTTTTTTATAAAGTGGTATTACCAGTGCTATTAACCATTCCAATGGTAACACGCCTGAATCAAATGATTTTTTAAAAATTATAGCTAAAGGTTCAGCAATTCCAACTGCTAATTTTTTTAGAAAATAGGCTGGCAAGCAATCAGGCGTCCTGGACATTTTATTTGGAAGTTTTTTAATTGCTTTTAACACATTTTTAACACTAAATGACATATTATCAAGATTTCTAGTTTGATCTGGAGAAAAATTGGGTATTTTACCATTATCTTTAGTAAAAACAGAATGAAAGTATGCAGCAAAAATTTCTGCTTTTTCTGTATCATTTAATGTGTAATTGTTATCAGCTTTGCGCAGTGGTGGAATACGTTCTTTTGTACGAATTTTTTTATTAACAAAGTTATAAAAGCTATTTACGGTTTTTGATTTTAGTACCTGCTCTTCTTGTGTTACAATATAGCTTTTAACCAAATTTTTATAATCTTTAGAAATATTTTTGTATTTATTTTTGCTCTCATCAGATTGCATTATTTTAAATTTCTGCCAAAGTTTCAGTTTTTTCTTTGCATTTTTTTAATAAAATGTGGTATTTTTTTCATACTTTGTTTATTGCTAACTAATTTAACGGGTATATGTCTTTGTATTCCCTCAATGATTATGTTTTTGAAAGATTGCCAGTATTCTTCAACTGTTGAGCACATTGAAAACGTGTGATCCCAGTTAATTGTTGACAAATACATATTAAACAGCTCATAATCTCCATTTAAAAAATCTAAAACTAATGATTTTGAACGCTCTTTCTCCTCACAAAACAGTGCCTTATTGACATAAAATTGCACAGAATTATGATCAGATGTAGAAAAACCTGGCAAAATTGTTGTTTTATCAAAAATTTCTACATCATTTGACAAAATTAAATCAAGAATGTTTAAATTTCTCGTGGGTTCAGAAAAAAGTTGGTTTAAACCTTGTTCTTGAAAAAAGTGTACCATTCTTTTTCATTTTGATTGTTAGTTTTAATTTCTGAAAATTGCCAATCAATCCCTGGGAGATTAAAATCCCCCGCTAACAAAACAGTGCCCTGAAAATTTTCAAGAAGTTTACATAAAGACTCAAAAATAAGTAAATCTTCGTCTTTTTTCGTTTGCGGCCTTCTGTATAAGCAAATCAATCTGAATTTAGTTTTGTCAATCATTTTAATATCAGAAGCAACTATTTCGACATTTTCATATCTTTCAGAAATGTTTACTTGAATAGCGTTAAAATATTTTTTAATAAAAACACAGACCCCTCCTCCCTCCTGATTTTTTCTGTCTTTTCTAAAAACATCGAATAATTCTAATCTATTTATCATTTTGTTGGTAATTGAATCATTAAGCCATGTCTCGGTCACACATAACCAATTAATGCTACCATATACATCATCCTCACCGGAAACCAAACAATCAAATTCACCTAAGGAGTTTTTTATACTACGTGCATTAAAATAAAGTCCTTGAATAAATTTGTTTTTTATGCAATCAGTTCGCGTTTTTTCCTATTTCAAATTTGATTCTTTGATTTCATTTTTGTTAGCAACATTGTACAAATAAGGAGTACCTTCGTCCGTGTAGCGAACGGTTATTCTCCTTTGATTGTCTCTTTCAACTATTTGTTTTTTAACTCTGAGGAGCTCTTTTTGAACCATTCTTTGATCCTCCGTTAGTGAGGGCCGAATGAATATCCCTTTAAATTTATCCGACTCTCTTAAGTGTGCCGCGGACCTGAAAATTCTGTTCCTTATCCTGCTCGAAGCAAAACGGATCTTTAAGAGCCTTGGGTGTTTTTTGGATTTCATTCCGATACGAAAGTGTTCCGCGATCGAAATGTCCTCTTCCCCATTACTGAGAACATCCACAAGCTCCTGAACCGCTTGCTTCTCCTCGGACAAGGAATCAGTTTCTCTAAGCCCGGATACCACTACTAACGAAGAATGCTCCCTCGCCAAATCTTTCTTGTCCATTTGGCTTATTATTAAAGGTACAAGGCGTGCGAAAACTTCTTCGCATATACTAACAATAAGAGTTTTATCGATTTTTTGTTCATTCTCGACTTTATTGAGTCTTTGTAAAAACATATGTTTTTCTGATTCTCAATGCTTTTTATCTGTTTCCAGTTCCGCTATCCTGGCTTGCAATCGACTGTTTTCGACTTCCAATCTTTCAAGATCTTCTTTTTTGACCATATTAAGTGTTTGATGCCTATTCCAAAAAGACAAATAACCTACGCGTCATACAGTCTTTGACAGTTTAAAAGCGCGCAAATTTTGGAGAAAATTTTTTGAAGACAATTTTTAAGTAAAGTAAACAGAATTAGCTTGAATTAGTTTATAAAATTTACAAAAAAAAGAAGTCATTGAGCCATACTTACTTTCTAAACCGATTAACATTATAAATTAAGTTTTCAACATTTAATATTAGCTATATTTTAAGTATTTACTCACAATTATAAAACGCGCAGGTGCGTACGTAGTTATCCTATCGTATATGTAGTTTAGAGGTAAAAACGATCACAACCTAAAATTGAATTTACCGTTTGCATAAATGGATTTTTTTATATGGTTTTGCTTCTCGTTGTGTAAAATATTGGAATGGACTTCCGGAAAATACCGTTCAATCAAGAACTACTAATGTATTTAAATGTAAAATAAAATACTATGATTTTTCGGAGTATTTGAAGTTTAACAGACACATGTGATGCAGCCTTTGGGCTCAATGTGTTCTCTCCTTTATCTACTTTTATTTTTCATTTATGGTGACAAATTTCGTTTTTGTAATTTATTACTTTTTCTTTTTATAGTGTTCAAAATTTTATATATTACATGTTACCAATTGCTAGAAATTGTATCTGAAAACTCTAACCCACCGACCCAGTGATTAACATTGTGTCTACTCGTATAATTGGTGTATTTTAAACGAAATCCAAATGATTTGGACTTATGTTGTGATATTTTGTACTCTATTTTGTCTTTTTTAATTTTACTTTTGTGACAGTTCTGTAGATAAAGATTTCAGATTCAGTTTTCAAAAAAAAGAAAATTTAATATTTCATACCCCGATGGTTTTTATGACGAAAAACTAATTAAAACATTAATAGCCAAACTACAAGAAAAGTTTGTCATTACAGTTATCGATAAGGCCAATAATAACTTCGGTTTCATTTGTAAAAAATACTATGCGTCGATTCTTTGCGATTAATTAGGTGTAATTTTGACTGCAAAAACTAGACAATTATATATTCAAGGTAACAAGGTTTATAAACACATTTCAAATTTAAGGTTAAATGATATAATTAAAATGCATGTACAATTTAGGAACCAAATTGGTTTTGAAGTTAGTAATAAACAACTTTGTTTACCTCTTCTTTTTAGCATACCTAAATTTCATAAAAATCCTATTAAATTTTAACATATTTCAGGTGCTAGTAGATGTAGTACTAAAACTGTTTCAATTTTGCTAAGCAAAATTCTTAATTTTTTTCGTAATCATTTTACTAACTAATGTAATGCGTTAAAAGACAAAATAGGCTCCACGTACTGGTCAATTAATAATTTGTTAGAAGTTATGGACAAATCTAACAATATCGATAATATTTACAACATGTTTAGTGGTGATTTTAGTACAGTATATACCAGCCTATCTCATGATACAGTTTTAGCCAATCTTTCAAGATTATCCAACCTTGGGAGCCACTTGCCTTCCTGGCTCTCAACCTGGTGGTCCCGCAAATGGAAGGCATACAGAGGTCATTCAGGTGCAGAATGACCCTGTACAAAACGATACATCTAGCTTATCAGTTTCGTCCTCTTATAAAAACAAATGCCTAATAAAAGACCCTAATTGTATATACAAATTAAAGATTAACAATAATGTAGATAAGTTATATAAAACTTTACCATGTAATGAAAGAAGATGTAATGCGTGTGAGCTGATTAATGATAGTAATATATGTACAGCATATGCCACTAGAAGAATATTTGGTAATAACTTGTTTACTGATCAAAATTGTAATAGCTTCTCAATAGTTTATTTAATTACTTGTGATATATATGAAATGCAGTATGTTGGAGAGACTTTTAGAAAACTTAAAACGCGCCTCAATGAACATAAAAGGGATATAATTAAAAATACCAAAGATAGCTACCCAGTTAACCATTTTAACAACATAAATCACTCTTATAAAAATATGAAAATACAAATACTAGAAAAAGTTAAAGATAGAGATAAAGCAGAATTAATTAACAGGAAAAATTTTTGGATTCAGGTTCTAGGAACAGCATACCCGTTTGGTTTAAATGATAAAATTAAAGGTTATGGCATTATTTCTAATAATAAGGACCCTAGGAATTACAAAAACCACCCATACTTCTCTTATAAATTTCCTACTATGCAAATTATTTGTAAAAGGGGTAAGAAGAGAAGAACTAATAAAAAAATAAATATAGACTTAGTTAAAAATACGCTTCTTGAATGTTCAAATGAAGATATTACTTCAAGAAGAATTTATCAGCTATTTGCAGCGTTGTCCCTTAAAAATTTTAAATTAATTTTATTAAAGATCAAGCAGTATAATATTAATGCAAGAGTAAAACTGGCTATTTTAGGAATGGCAGCTTTTAGATTCAACAATAACACCAATAACCAGGTAATACCTAAAAATGTAGATAAAATAACATACTTAAAAGCACAATATGTAAACAAAGGTATGGATCTTATTAAATTTGATAATATTTTTAAGGATAAAAATCTCATGAAACTCTTACCACTAGAAGAAAAAATACTTGGAAAAATTAGAATTGTGTATACTTATGATATCAAAATAGGTAATCTTATTTGTAACTATAATAGATTTCTTAAGAATCTTACATTAGATAAACTAACTGAAATTATCAACATGGATTGTGAATGCTATAACTCGAAATATAAAGATAAACATCATGGACATATAATATCGGGAGATCTTTCTATAATTGAAGATATACAACTAAGAAATCTGTTAAGTTATGGTACCAAATACAGATTACCTAAACAAATAGATTTTGAAGAAGTACGTAAAGTAACAGAAATGGTAATGGATACACTTATAAAAAGATGTATTAAAAAGCTGAAATGTGACAATACTAAGTTTGATAACTTTGTTTTCAGTTTTAGAAAAATTATTAACAATCGAATTAACTTCTGGTATGATAAAAATATAAGAAATAGTATTAAAATCAACACACTTGGAAACGAAAATAACGTACTAATTAAATGTAAAAAACTTTATAAGAAATATATAATTACTCCAGCAGATAAAGCAAACAATAACTTTGTCTTAATATGTAAAAAATTTTATGCACTAAATTTATGTAAAGAGCTGGGATTAAAACATAATGATAATAAATGGAATATAAATGGTAATGATGTATATAAACCTATTAGAGATATGGATCAAAATCAACTGATAGATAATCATATTGAAGTCGCCAAAATGTATAATTGTAAAGTATTAGACCAACATAAAGTTCTACCCTTGATATTTAACTATCCCAAGCTACATAAAAATCCAACTAAATTTAGAGAAATTGCAGGAGCTAATAAAGCAAGCACTAAAACTTTATCTATACTACTAAGCAAAATACTTAAATTTTTTGAAAATCACTTTATTAACTACTGCAATGTACTCAAAGATAAAATTGGATATGTATACTGGTCAGTCAAAAATAGCTTGGATGTTATAAACAAATTAAATGAATCTGCAAGTCCATATCATCTATCGAGTGGAGATTTTAGTACCTTATATACCAGTTTGTCACATGATGATATAATTAAAGAATTAAATGAACTAATAGATTTACTTTTTAAAAATTCCAACAAAAAATACTTAGCAATAGGTTATAAGAATTTATTTTATACAAATGATAATACTATTAATCAAGCTATATATGATAATAATTCTATTAAAAAATTATGTAAATATGTTATAGATAATACTTATGTAATGTTTGCTGGTATAATATTTAAACAAATATCAGGTATTCCAATGGGTGGTAACGCATCTCCGCAAATTGCAGATCTAGTTCTTTCATTTTTGGAATTTAAATTTCTTAAAAATAACCCAATTGAACGTAAACAGTTAAAATTTACAACTAGATATTTTGACGACCTATTAAATCCCAACAGTAAAGATTTTTTGAAAATATGTAATAAAATATATCCAAAAACTCTTACTTTAAATGACACTTCCATATCACCTAATAAATGTAATTATTTGGACCTCTGTATAGCTATTAAAAATAATGACATTTATTTTAATGTGTATAATAAAACGGATGATTTTAATTTTAAGGTTAAACGATTTATTGATAAAAGTAGTAATATATCTAATAAGTAATAAAGTACCCATTATTCAGGAATGATTAGTTTTCTTTTTTTTTTCTTCAGCAAATAGTCAAACTTTCGCACAAACAAACACCTCTCACGAAAAAAAAAATAATTATATATATTTTTTTTTTTTTTTAATAATAAAAAAAAAAAAAAAAAAAAAAAAAAATTTTTTTATAAAAATTTTTTTTTTTTTTTTTTTTTTATTATAAACCTTTTTTTTTTTTAAAACATTTTTAAACATTTAAACATTTTATTTCACAAGGTAGTCACAGTACAAGGGTGAAAACACTTATTGTGAATGTAAAAAATACACCAAAAAAGAGAAAAAAAAACATGGTTAGGTAAAGTTACATAAGTATATTGTGAAAATGAGTTTACATATATATACACACTACTAGTTAATAATATACCTAAGATGCACGGGGTTAATAACGGTTAGAAACAGTTAGTAAAAATAATTTTTATTAGAAATATATCGAGATAAAAACATATTATCAAGTGATTTAACCTTAACACGAAAAGCGTTAGGGTTTTTGGAGTTTACAATTGAAATGTCCAAGTCGTTCCAAAGGTTTATCACACGGTTGCAAAAAAAGTGTTTTCTTGCATCAATTCTAAGATTTTCTATTTTTTTCAATTTAAAACCGTTATTACGAGTACGATTGCTATTGTCACGAACAAAAAATTCATCACAATTTATATCTACAAAGTTGCGTACTATTTTGAAGCATGACACGAGGTCATTTATTACTCGACGTTTTTCAAGACTGTCAATTTTAAGCTGGCTTAAGCGGTCTAAATAACTGGAGTAAGTAAGCCCACAGCGTTTAAAAAGGCGCCTTGTAAAACACCTTTGAATTCTCTCAAGACAGTCCACATCTTTTCGTAAGTAAGGGTTAAACACCGGTGTTTCATACTCCAAAATGGGTCTCACGTACACGGTATATGCTTTAAGAAGGATATTACAATTTTTTGATCTGAAAGAACGAAAAATTAAAGCTACTCTGGAGGCAGCTTTTTTTGCAATTTCGCTACAGTGGCGAGAAAACTTTAGGGAATTTGACACTGTAATTCCAAGGTCCTTTATATTATCTACTGTTTTTAACTGTACGTTACCAAAGAAGTAATTAGTTTTTGTAACACCACCAAAAGATATTACTGAACATTTTTCAAATGCTATACGTAACTGCCATTTATTGGACCAAGCGCAAAATAAATCAAGCGACTGTTGGAAATAATCAGGCGAGTTATTGGCAAATGAACAGTAAATCTTAGTGTCATCTGCGAACAATTTAGCAGTACATTCTGGTTTTAGACATTCTGGAAGGTCATTTATAAAAATAAGAAAAAGTAAGGGGCCCAAAACACTCCCTTGGGGCACGCCACTTTTTACACTAATGTAGTCAGACATAGAGCCAGTTTCATTTAGAAGCACCGCCTGTCGTCGTCCAGTTAGAAATTGCCCAATCCATTTCAATAATTCATAGCCTATGCCATAAGCTTTTAATTTTAATAAAAGTTTAGAGTGGGAAACGGAATCAAAAGCTTTGGCATAGTCAATGTAAACACAGTCAGTTTGCTTTTTGTCTCTCAGTGCTGATGTCCAGTCATTAAGTGAGGATAAAAGTTGTAGGCCTGTTGATCGCTTAGCAAGAAAACCAAATTGAGCTGGGGAAAGGAGATTGTTGCTACGTAAGTAAATTAAAAGGGATTCATATATTATTTTTTCCATAACTCTGCAAGCAACACAGGTTAAACTTATAGGGCGATAGTTATTGGGCAAATTTCTAGCACCTTTTTTAAAAACAGGAGTAACAAAGGCGTCCTTCCAAATATCTGGCATTTTTCCCTCTAACATAGACCATTCAAAAACACAAGCAAGTGGTTCTGAAATAAACTCCGCGGTTTTTTTCCAGAAAAAAGCAGGTACAAAATCAGGTGTCTTGGAACACTTAGGAGCTAGCTTTTGTAATTTATTAAATACTACTTTAACTGGGAAAGAAACCGAGTTTATTCCTATATTTTCGGGAACCCGGCGGGGGAAATCAGGTAAAACGCCGTCATCATCAGTGTACACTGAGCCAAAAAATTTGCATATGATATCAGCTTTTTCTTTAGAATCACAGGCAAGAGAACCGTCAGGACGATTTAATGCTGCGATTTCACTTTTATCATTAAGTTTAGAATTAACATAGTTAAAGAATGATTTATTGTCATTTTTGTTAACAATATTTGCCTCAGCACTATCACAAAAGTCATTTACATGAGTTTCGTAAAGTTTTGCGGCTTTCTTATATAATTCTTTTCCAATTAATGAGCGTTTGGAAAAGACATATAATCGGTCTTTGCGCTTTTTTAGAGATTTTATAGCTGGAGAGTATTCAACTTTTTTAGCTCTTGAAGTGGAACGAGGAACAAACTTGTTAATAGCATATAATAATACAACATTCATTTTCTCATATAAGCCAATAACATCTTTGGAGCTGTTTACAATACTTTTCCAGTCAAATTCTGCAAGAAAATTGTTGATGGCATCATAATCACCCTTTTTAAAATTAAAGTATTTATTAGTGCATTTTTTTGGCAGAGATCCTTTTAAAATTAATATGAAAATCTACTGTATAATGGTCGCATAATGTGGAAAATTGTTCAGCACCTTCAACGCTAAAAATTCCTTTTGGCATATTGCATAAAACTAGATCTAAAATATTCCCAGCTGTATGCGTTGGGAAGTCAACATACTGATTTAGGCCATTATCTATGCAAGAATTAAGAAAAGTATTGTGCATAATGTCAGCTCCTGGTAAACATACGGGGACTTCCCAATCAATATTAGGTACATTTAGGTCTCCCACGATTATTGTTGCATATGCAACATTGGTTAAATATGAAAAGCAGTCATTATATAACAGTGATTCATCAATTGTAGAGCAGCTAGAAGGCCGTTTGTATGCACACATAATACGAATTTTATCCTGGGATCCAATAATATCTAGCACCACGCATTCAAGTGAATCTAAACGTTTGGGGAGTTTAATTTTTTTAATGCTTATGCCACTTTTTACAAAGATACACACCCCTCCACCAACCCTTCCTGTTCTATCATGCCTAAAAACTTTGTAATTCGTATTGGATGTGAGCATAGTATCAGAAATAGATTGGTCCGCCCATGTTTCACTAATTAAAATGATATCATATTCAGATGAAGCTAAAAGAACATTTAAAAGGGGCAATTTATTCTTAATACTACGGGCGTTAATTAATTTGCATTTTAACCCCGTGCACCCATTTCATTTATCAGATAAACTGCCGGATTTTTTGCTTCTCAACGAAGCCTTTCTATCGTTCACTCTATCAATATTAGCGATCTCAGGCTCGGGCTGCACAGGCGGAAGGACTTCGCGAACAGGTTGGCGGCGTGTCAATGGCTCAGTGTTGCTGCCGGTCACCTTAGGTCTTCGCTGAATGGACCATGAAACTGGCGATGAACCAGAGCGCTGCACATAATAAAAGAAACGATCACAATCAAAATTAAGATCAGTCTTTCGCCTATAGAGAAACCGAATTCTCTCACGCTCTTTATATGTGTAGCTGGCACGAATGTAGACATCTGAAAAAGACTCATGATTCATGAGGGCCTGGCTGTTCTCAAGAATAAGGTTCCTTTCAAAGGAACAATGGAATCTGGCTTTGAGCAAACGGGGGCTGCGATCGGCAGCAGATTTGCCCAAGCGGAATACCTCGCATGGCTCAGGCTTCTTGGAAGTGGGGAACATGGCTGCCAAGACTTCGTTGACCTTCATGGCGTCATTGGCTTCATTTTCGCTTTCGGGAAGGCCGCGGATCACAACAAACTTTTCGTTTTCTCTCCGTTGAGAGGATTCCTGAAAAAGTTCGTCAAATTCTGCACGGGACAGGGGGGCGTTGATCGGTTTCTGCATCTGAGGCGTTGGAGCGGGCGGACGGCGGATCGGTGGAGACGGAGGATTGACGATTTTCTGCATCAAGGGAGGCGGCACTCGGGATTTTCTTTTGGGGCTAACGGTCGTCCAACCCTGGTCTTCAGCAACAAGAGGCGGGAAGTTGCTGTCATAGTTCGTCGGATTTTTTGCAGGCGGCTGGGAAAACACAGGGGGCTGGGATGACAAAGTGTTAAGTTGAGAAAGAATGTTGCTGAATTGGGCTCTAGTCTCCGACTGAAATTCTTCGAATTGAGTCATAACCGCCACAACCTTGTCTGTGCATTCAGGGCATTGAGTAGGAATGCGAATGTTTTTGTACAAGATGGGGTTTAGTCCGGGAGCTATGCATTCAACGTGTATTAATCGTTTACACAGATGACAAGAGGGGTTAAAAATCCCTCCTTCGCACTGAGTTTTACAAAACGGACAAAAAAAGCGAGTTTCCATAGTGATCAGGCGTAAGACTGGAGATCGATAATCCAGAAAAGGGCTCCTGGGCAGGATTTACCCAGAAAAGACAGTAAACTGTCCGCAAAAAGTCGACAAAGTAATCCAAAAAATGGCTCCTGGGCAGGATTTACCCAGAAAAACAGTAAACTGTCCGCAAAAAGTCGACAAAGTTCTGTATTTCATCATGGCTGCGCCCAGTGGCTGGGAATGGCTAGCATTTCGTTTAGCTAGGTTTCTCGTTAGGCTGACACAAAAACACAAGAGAAACTAGCAAACAAAAAAACGAGAAAAAACAAAAAAAACAAAAAATATCTAGATACCTTTTTTTAAAACGCGTTGGCAAAATGTCGCAGTGAAGAAAAAGCATGTAATCAGAATCAAATATTTTCGAAAATAATATTAAAGGCTTGTTTAGCAATTTCATATTAATCAATTCTTATTTAAACTTTTTTAAAACAAAGGAAGACAATTGTTTATAGGAGGAACATAATTTTGTTATCAATCGCAATTCAATCAAAAATTAAATATTCTAATTTTATGTGCAATACTTTTAAAATAAATAAAAATATATGTTCTCTAAAGAAAATCATATAATCTACGAATTTCGTGTAAAAATTCTTGTTTTAAATTTATATTTTTGTAATAGAAACATTTTTTGCAACTGCGTCAGCAAAACGTCGCATCGGCCAAAGTTTGGGGGTGAAATGATCATCGGCGTAAACGTCGTTGGCAAAATAGTCTTCAGCGAATTGTCGTCTGCGTAATGTAAGGCAACCATGCTTAATCGCTGCCCAATTTGAGCAATAGTTCTGACTCAGAAATCAAGAAAAACGTCAACTGAAGCGTTATTAACCAATCGAATTGTCAATATCCCTGTGTAAAATCTTTATATTTTTGTATTAAAAATCCTGAATGGAAGAACCTCAAAACCTTCTAAAAGTTAAAAATCTATATATTTTTCTCCTGGGGCCTGTTTCATAAAATACTGGTAAATTTTACAGGTTTGTAAAATGGAGAAAAATACAAGTTTTTAAAATTACTGACTTGTAAATTTTTAAACAAATAAAAAGATGTTTTTATATGTGTTTTTTATATAGATTTTTTAATATATAATTTAATATTAGTAATATAAATAATAATATATTTAATTTTTATATAGATTTTTTATATTTTTTATATATAGATTTTTTAATATACCTCCACAAACCAACAAAAAAATAATTCAAATTTACAATGGTATTTTTACTTGTATTTTTTACTTGTATTTTTTACTTGTATTTTCACTTGTATTCAAGTTTTTTTACAAACTTGTAAAAAAATCAAGTGAAATCGTAAAGTAAATTTTACCCTACTCGGAGTAGGGTAAATTTTTCTTTTGAGAACTTGTGAAAAATTACAAGTGGCCAAAGTTTAAAACTGGAATAACTTTAAACACACAACAGCTACGTACATGAAATTTTAAATAGTTTGCACATGGCATATAATCTTTTTTCATTTCAAATTTCAACGCAAATGGTTCAGAATAAAAAAAGTTATTGATAGACTTGTAATTTACGAAGACCAGTATTTTATGAAACAGGCCCCAGAACACGAAAAATTTTTCCCCTGAATCTAAAAGTGCTTCCCCTGAACGCGAGGAGTATCTGGAACCAATAGGGAAGGTAACTACTAATTGAATTAAGAAAACGAAAAATGTAAGTAAAATTTTTTTTAAATTTCTTTGAAAAGGTAAAACCGCGATAGTTGTGGTATCGGAAACTGCGCAGATCTTAAAAACGATACACGATATCGGGTATGAAAAGTAAAAAGGCAGACGCGGTATCGGAAACTGGCCATATCTTAAAAAATGGTACGCAAGAAAGAGTAAAAATAAAAGTGTAAAAAAATAAAATAAATAAAGGCAAAAGTGTAAAGCTGCCTAGGCACGTCAAGTTTTCCACTCAAACGAGTGCAAATTCTAGAGAGCTATGTTAAAGTAGGTTATTAACTCTTATCGTCCAGGTCAAAAATAAGCTAAGTTTTGTAATTAAATAGTAAAAAAATAGCAAACAGAGGGGGGGTGCATAAAGGATCGTTTGCGAAATGTCAATGGTTCGCCATTGCAGTAAAAGTTATATAATGTGTAAAAAAACGTGTTTTGTATAAATGGGTTGTGTAAAAGTGCCCATGTTAACACACAAAAATATCGTCGGTGTGTTAAATAATTAAACCATGTTAAAAAGTTGTGTTAACATTAAAAAATTTTTTCAGTAAAAACATAAAATTTAATTATTATATTAAAAGCTTAATAAGTTTAACGCAAATAAAAAGTAAAAATTACAGTATTTATCAATAAAAGTGTAAAAATAGTATAGGTGGTAGTAGGAGTCCTGGGATTTTCTAGACAAATACCAGGATGTTTGAAACCACAAAGTTGTAAACAGTCAATTAAGGTTATGCAAATGAAAGGTTAGGTTGTGACGATTACAACGTAAAACTGAATTTGTTTTTCTTAAGCAAATCCTACTTATCAGACGACGCGTGTGCCTCACGGAGGACACTGTGGTCTGCCAGATTGTACACATCCGCAATTTGGGCAGTTGCAAGGGCTGGAAGAGCGTTGGCGTCAACGATTTTTTAATTGGATCGCAGGATGAGAAGTGCCACCCATCAGCAAATATAGTGAACTCTGGGTTGACACACGCCACCTGAATCCACCAATTATTCACTCGCGGTACAATTGGGCTCACCATCTGGAACCGTTTATTCCGTGGACAGATGATGAACAATGATCGGGGCCGTCTTCCCGCTGGATGATGATAGTTGAAAATCAGCAGTGAGGCGCTCACGGGAGCGTCAGGCTTGAATCGCCCCGGCTCAGCAGGAAGACCTGTTGGCAAACTCCATTCCGCAAGACGATTTCTTCAACAACTGTGTGCCAAATAGGGAGGAGGTACCTTCACAGCAGCTTCCCCAGATCCAGCCGGCTGTTCCACAGTGCCCACCAGCACAGGTGGACACGCCTTGACGTCCGCGGCGGCGCTCTACTATGCTGCCCAGTGAGTCTGAACAAGAGGGTGAGACGCGCTCACCCCCACCACCTGATAAGGACCGAGAAGGTCGACTCAGAAGGCAATTAGATTGGGTCGTTCTTAAACCCAATGTGGCGATGTTTTGTGAACTTATCACCTTTTTCCAGCTAATTTTCAAATCGCCCTGTGGACTGAAGGAAGAATTCCTGTCAAAAGACATACCAGTCTAACTTTTTGAAGGAGCCAAAATGGGTTGGCTCTTGCATCTTTTTGCGCCAGATGCGGTAATGTTTTATGGCAACATTACCTGTTTTTGAACAAAATTCTGAACTGATCACAGACTTTGTATTGGCGAATTCCTGTTCAGAATCTACTTCTGAATTTTTTAAAGGAGCCAGAAAAATGCCGGCTCCCTTATCTTTGCACCTAATGCGATAATGTTTCATTATAGCATTACCTGCTTTTGGGCAAACTCTGATTAGTTTGAAGACTAATTTACTTCATATTCAGATTCTTCTGAACTTTTTGAAAACCCGTGGGACAAATGTTTCACGGATCTTTCATGTTTTGTCGTGAAGCTGAGAGATGGGAACAACCCATCAAGCAAAGAATTGTGTTTTCTGTCTGTCAATCACACTTTTTGGAACCCGTGAAATGTTTCATGGGCTCTCTATATCCAGCTGTGAATGGGAGCAGGGAGCATATAAACTCAGGATAGGGCTGTCTTCTAAACCTGCACCTGTCCCATGCAGAACTTTTGAAAGGATCGGAATCGGCCTGATTCCGTGTTGCTCCAGCTGTTATTGTTCTGGAAACTCCAAGTTGGGGGCTCACCAGTATTTTTCTGCAATTTTCTGTAGGAACTGGAGAAGAAATTGCAACTATCACAATTTATGGGTAGTGCGATGTCTATTGCAACTGTTGATGCTTGGTACAGAGTGATAACTGATCGCGACTCTCTGGATCTTTGGATAGTATGAATCCCCTCTGCAACTGTCTTAAATTTTTGATAGTGTGACGTGTTCTTGACGCAAAAAAAATCCTGCCTCATTGAGTTGATTCCGTAGACCCAAAAGTTTTTTTTGTTTTGTTTTGTTTTTATGTCTATGTGTATTTTTGTTTTTTTGTTTTTTTGTAATGTGTAAAGTTTAATTAATAAATGTATGTGAGAAAAAGCTACCGCCTACCGCCAAAAATAGGCTACCATGAGTACCGCCATGAGTACAAAAGACTTAATGGGGCAAAAGTTATTTGAATTTTTATTTAGTAATTTTGTTTCTGAAAATGTTTAATTAGAGAATTTTGTTTAAATTTTTATTTAGAAATTTTATTTTATGTGTGTATTGTGTAAGTAGGGACCCCAAAGGGGGCGGGAAAGGTTTAATTACGCCAAAGGGCGTTTGTTTAAGATTTTGTTTTGTTTTTTGTTATACTAGTATGTAAAAACCTAAAAACCCGCAATTTTTTGCAAAACCTAATTTCAAACCAGTTTTCTTGTCTAAAAATTTTCATTTCAACCCTTTCTAGTCCACTCTAAGGCAAAACCCCGGTTTTTCAAAAGGTAGTTTTAATTTTTTTTATTAATTCTGTATGTATTTAGTGTAAATGCTGGCCCGGTGACGTGTATGTAGACATAAAAATGTCCTTTTATTTAGTGGTTGAAAATTATATTAAAGTGTAATAGTGTAAAAGTAATTTTTTTGTGTAATTTTTGTGTAAAAGTGTTATTGCAAATGTAAAGTATATAAATTTAGAAAAAATATGTGAAATAAGTAAAAAAAAATTAAAAATTATGAAAAGTATATGTTTAAAAAGTAGTAATTGTAAATAAATTGAAAATGTGTTATTTTTCTTTTGTTATTGTGTTTTTATTTTTGCATAAATTGTAAAATGTGCGAATTTAAAAATATGAACTATGAAATGAAGTAAAAAAGAATTTGAAATATGAAGTAAATGCAAGGTTTAAGAAAAATGTAATTTTTGAAAATTTATAATCATGTGTAAAATATTTGGGTATTAATATGTGTATTGCGTAAAATGAACTTGTGTTGTGTATTTTAAAAATATGAGTATTAAATCGAGTACACGGGTCAGTGTTTACCAGTAAAAGCTTTCAGGCTTGAGTATATTTTGTTTTTATTTTTATTTTTCGTGTGTAACCATAAAAATGTTAGTGTAAATTTTTTATTTGTTTGCGTATGATGATTGCGTATAACCCAAAGGATGTTGTATAAACAATTATTTTTTGCGCAATTTTGTTTAAAAATGTATTCGGGTTAAAAATAATGGTAAAAGCCTTTAGGCTTATGTGTAATGGGCTTTATTTTTGTGTAATTTACTATAAAAATTGTGTATGGGTAAAAGCCCTCGGGCTTGTGTACATTTTTATTCTTGAGTGTTTATAGTGAAAGACGCCCGATAGGTCTCCGGTGTGTTTGAACGCTAATTTCCCCAACCTTCTGGTGAGGCCCCACGTGGCGCCTCCCCCGTCGGCTAGTGTCCTCACTTTTGGCTCACCAAAGCTGAGAGCAGCTTCGATCCAATAGGGAAGGTGTAGCGTGGGGCTTGCTGGACCCCTGGTCCGTTGGTCCCCAGGTTGGTTGTGGGTCAGAAGGGTGTTTCCTTGGGTACAAAAACAGTAAATTATATTAACGTGGCAAAAATAAATAAAAGTTCAAAATATATAATCAGTAAAATAAATAAAAATAGTAAAAATTAGCTTAAAATATTAAAATGTTTTAAGTAGTAAAAACCCAGGCCAGGGCGCGGTTCATGTACAAGGTGGTCTATAGTCACTCGACACTTTGACTTCCACATGGAGGTTGAAAAATGGAGTTTATTTGTTGTTGGTGTTGTGTTTATAACAATAGTCATGTGGCGTGTTAGCATTCATTGGCTTAAAATAGCCAGCTACTCGCCAATGGTGAAGAACATGTGCTAATTGGGTGAGTGTTCTAGGTTTGCTCACGCCATTGGTTAATTTAAACGGGTTAATGGCTGCGGCCATGGCAACAAGGGTTTAATCATGCTAGCGCTAGTAAAGTTGTTTAAGTCTAAAGCAAAAAGTAGTAAGAAAGGTTTCTTATTTCTTGCGTAGATTTTCTAAAATAAGTAAATAAAAACGTCTAGCAAGTAAAAATCACAACTTTCAAAGGTGGTACAAGTATATTTTGGTTAAAATTCAATAAATTCCTTTGCCTTGTTACAACCGCTAGCACATTAGCTTCGGCAATGTCAAGTTGCTTCAATTGTATTTTGATTGTTGTGGCTGTTAACCAAGAGGGCTTACCTTATCAATGGACTGAGCTCGTGTTCTCCGTCAAAAGGATACGCAGCCACGCGACCCCTCAGGGAACACCCGCGCAGTGCGGCCCCAAGACGAGCGTGAACGGGCTTTTTTTTTAAACTATCTTTTGAAAGTTTTATATATTTTTTTTATAAATCGTAATCGTTTTCCAAAAAAGGTTTAATTTTTAATTCAAAACGTTGTTTAAATAAGTAAAAAATTATTTGAAATTAAATAACCAAAATCTCATGTCTACATTTTTTAAAGGTGTCTTTGTTTAATTTTCTTTTGTTATTTGGTATTGCATATATTTTTGCATAAGAGTATTTTGTTGTGTTTGTGTTTTAAAATGTGTTATCAAATTTCGGTGCTTAAAATTTAATGTTGCGTTTTTCTGTATATTGTTGTTTTAGTAAATGCCATGCGTGTTGCAAACTTTTGTTGTTGAGTGCAAGTTGTGAACTTGCACTCAACAACAAAAGTTTGCAGTGAAAGTGAACGGGTGCCCGTTGGTTCACAAAAGTGAACGGGCGTCCGTTGGTTCTCAGTAGAATCATTTTTAAAGGCACCATTTTCACTCCAAAAACCTTGCTATATATATATGTATATATTTTTGTCACCGTTTTTCCAGCAACCAAAACTGTAGACATTCCAAAAACTTGCTTAATCTTTTTCTAATTAAAAATGCGTGTTCAAACATATTTTTTTTGTTGTTCTAAAGCGTAAAAATTTAAATGTCTAATTAAAATGTGGGTTTTTCATAAAATAAAATCTTGTTTGAAAATATGCCTTGTTGTTAAATTTTGGGTTATGGAGGGGCTGATGTCCCCTAGAGGTACATTCTGTAGTGCTTCGATGCCGTGCTCCGTGTATTTGATGCCTTCCAGAAGTAAATTTATTATATTCATAATAACAAAGTAACCAATAAAAAACCGACGTAAAAAAATAATCAAATCACATAAAAATGTATAAAAATAATTCTCTCTCACTAGCCGCACTCGAGCCGCTGTTCCCCGTCCCAGCTTTTGCCTAAATCCCACCTGTATCAGTAAATTTTCCAGAAACTGTCCATAAAATTGTTAACCACCAAACTGAGTTATACCTGGCTAATTTCTAAAGCGGTGGTAATTCATAAAATATATACCGGCGAGATAAAAATAAATCTAAATTAAATTATATAAACCACCCCATTTGTAGTCTGGCAGTTCCGGTCACCCATGCCGTTTGTCGCTACATGGGCTTGTCGTAAAGTGAATAGCAGAAGATAATTTTTTAAGCCGCTAACACGCTAAAACCTTTTTTTGACCAAAAAACTTATTAAAATGATAATTTATACATAAAATTAGCAAAAAAACTTTAGAATGGAGCTCTGGAGCTTCAAAACCGGTGCTTTGCTCCATTTTAAAATTACTTTTATTATACTTTTACTCTTAGGTCTTACTTTTACTTTTACTTTACTTAAATTAAAAAATCATAAAGTACTTTTACTCTTACTTTACTTAAATTAAAATTTTTCAAATTACTTTTACTTTTACTTAAAGTAATCCAAAATCAATACTTTTTACAAAACTAACACACACACTTGGAAATTTACTATTTTTATGCATTCTTGGTTTTGCTAAGAACATTAATATCCAAAACTTGTAATGAAATTAGTGCGTTTCTACCGCAGGGTGTTGCGCATTTGTTTTAGCTTTTTTAGAAGTAAAAATAAACTTGTGACGATAAAAAGATTTTTTTAGGCTATTGTTTTTTATGGTGGAAAAACATATTGTTTCAAAGCCAACTACTGGTTTGACGAAAATGGCCAAGAAAAAATATTTTACCCAGTATCATATTACCCATCAGGCTTATGTGAACATAAAAAAAGGGCGATGCTGAAAGTCGAAAAGGCTTCATTCAGTTCACGCGGACACCACGAGTATTTTTTTTTCTGGCGAACGTGTTTCGCTTGGTACTTTGATTGGATAGTGAAAAAAACCTAAGTAATCTTACTCATGCACATTGAATCAGCTGTAGCTTTGGATTCAAAAGACTAGTGGACCTAAAATTTTGTAGACATATATTATTGATGAAGCGCTATGGATCGGTCATATTTATTTTGATGTGGCTTGAAGCGCCGCCGCGTGAATTACCAATTTTATGCTTATAAGTCTATTTAGTCTGGAGTTATTCGTGTTTTTCACGCGACGACGCTTCACGCCATCGCGCCTTAGGCGATGGTACCACGACAAAATTAGTATTATCATTCAATAGCGCATTATCAATTACTTATGTTTACCAAATTTCATGTTTATTACTTTATTTAATCTAAATTTAGAGCCGGTTCCCACTAAAATTGAGTTTTTTTTTTCAATTATAATATGCAAATATTTATTATTGCAGTGGTTATAATTTCATCATTCCTAATAGTACTGGCCCCTTCCAATTCTTTTGATAGGATAACTAAAGGTAAACCAAACGTAGCTGCAACAGTGTGACTAAGTTAGACACAGCCACATGACTTTCATATGAAGGAATTTTTTTCTTTACACAAGATCAGCATGTTTTAAAATATGCAATGTGTTTGTGAAAAGTATAGTTTATAAATCAAATGTTAACGTTTCTCCTGATAGTTTTCACTGCAAAGTGTAAAGTAGTAACCCAATTGTAGAACATAGGAAAAATTACGGTATTTTACTCACATAAAAATTATATTTTAGAATATCCAACGAACAAAAAATTCAACAAATTGGCAAAAAGCAGGAAACAAACGATGTTTATGTTTTAAATTTATGTGAATAAAGTTCTAAAATTATAAAAAATCTAAAAAAAATTTATTAACAGGAAAATAAAAATGTGGTTTCATGAGAGTTTGACGTCCACACCTTTGCCAAAACAACTACGCCTTAATTGATTGCGCCATGGCACCAACAGTGAATTAAGTTCAAAAACATATATTATAAAATAAATACTCTGTATTAAATCGAATCTAATTGGCTGATAAAGTGATGTCAGATTCTCGTTATTTGAGTGGTTATTTAATGGAGGGGCATTTTTTTAATCCAACAAACAACTGCTGTAGGCACGGTTGGTTTATCTTTAGTTTTTGTTTTTTGTTTAATGGTGACATATAGTTTGTCTCATATTTATTGAGAGTGGATTCTCTGTTTGATTCTGCTAACTGATTAATTACCACGCGTTTTTTCATGCAGTTTAAGGGTTTTATTCAATGCTTTAAGTAGCTCATGTAAGGCATAAACGCTAAATAAACAGAGTAACATTCTGCAAATTTATTTCCATGTAATTTTTTTACAATGTTTGGTATTTTTTTAAATTTAAATG
>JASAMX010031673.1:0-28480 GCA_030248175.1 Microlaimidae sp. YZB2_3
ACTTAAAACATACTTAAGTTTAAGTAAGCTTGAAATTTTTTATTTAATAGGGCGAGCCCCGCTTTATATCTCCGGAACTCCCAAAAATGAGATTGGCGGGTATAGAAACCTTACTAATTCTTACACGTGTAGCGGATTCCCCCAAACATTCCCTGTTGCTTTCTTTTTTTGTCCCGCGGATTAAACCATATTTAAGATTCGGACTTAAAATATTTTAAGTTTAGGTAAGCTTTAAATCTTTTTATTTAATGGGCCGAGCTCCGCTTTATATCTCCGGAACTCCTGAAAATTAGATCGGCGGGGCGATGGGAAAACCTCAGCGCTCATTCTTACACGATGCCAGTGGATTTCCCCAAACATTCCCTGTTGCTTTCTTTTTTTCTCCCGCGGATTAAACCACATTTAAGAAGCGGACTTAAAACATACTTAAGTTTAAGTAAGCTTTAAATCTTTTTATTGAATGGGCCGAGCTCGGTTTTATATCTCCGGAACTCCTGAAAATTAGATCGGTGGCTATGGAAACCTCACTAATTCTTACACGTGTAGTGGATTTCCTCAAACATTCCCTCTTGCTTTTTTTTTCTCCCGCGGATTAAACCACATTTAAGATCCGGACGCAATACTCCCGGCATTCGACTTCGGGTCGCCTCCCGAGTTTCCTGGTTCTATTGCCGACGGGCGAAAAGAAAATATAAACCATTTTCAACCGAAACTCTCCCCTCGACTCTAAAACTTTCGACCGTCCAACTTGAAAAAAATCCGATTTTCCCTATTTTTACCTTGTTTCCGTCTCGATATGAATACTACGAAAACTCCACATAAACACACTTTCTTTTTATACTATTAGAAAAAAAATCAAGCGGGTATTATTACCGGCCGTTCGGGAGCGCCCGGCCGGGTTATTTTCCTTCGCGACGGACGCCCCCGCGGGTGCGCATATTGCGCCGGACGGCGGTGCTCAACCGTGTCGCTTATCGTGTAAACAAAATCGCGGAATCCGCAGCTAACACTATTAGCATGTTTATAAACGAGGCGCTAAGAAACTTTGTAGGCCGCGCTCCGGATAGTTGCAAGGCGCCCTCTGTACGGAATCGCCGGGCTAATGGTATATAGACCGTCGGAGTTAGAGCCCTGGTTATATGTATAAGTTATATCACCGAACTCACACTACCCATCAATTGCCGGTTTTCGTCCATATAAACTTTGAGAAATAAGTGAATGGCCGTCGTTTCGTGGTCCGAGTGTTTCGCTTAATATTTATAAACATGTGATTAAATCTCTCTTCTTCACTTAATTTGAAATCTTCTGATTTTGCAATATTTAGTTTTATAGCAATTTTATGTTGTTAAATTTTAAAAAAAATCAAAATAAAAGGTGCAGTACTTTAACTATGGTTGAAAACCCAACACATGTTATTCTTTTACCTACTTTGGTTTGGTGATTTTTTAAACAAAATACCCATTTTTAAGTCCGAGAAACCAACTCGCTTTATTCTTTTACCAAATTTGGTTTAATGGCTTTGAATCTTTGACACACCAATCCTTGTTTTGCACAGTTTTGTAACTTCGGTAGCATTTTATTCCTGAAAACAAGCGTTATTTTTGTTTGTTTTTAAAAACAAAGCTCTCAAAATCGTGTAATGGTGTTTATACACATTATTTTATGGAAATTTCGACAAAAAATCTTAGTTTATGTAAAAAAATAAGTTTTGTGGTGTATTTTTTTGAATTTTTGAATGCAATATTTCAATAAAAACTATTAAAAACTGCTCACTAAAGCTAAGATCTTCCAGGCTGAAATTAGGGGCGTAACCGCTCTCCACCAGGAAAAAATAAATAATAAACGCGTGAGCGATAAAAATTAAAAAAAAAGTTTTCAGCGGTTATGTAACCAATTATTATTTAGTTGCGTCATGTGTTTCTCTGCACGTGATATTTTCTCAAAAATGAATGGTTACTTTACCACTCATCTATTTTCACCCTGATAGAATTTATCTTTAAATATGTTTAGTATATTTTAGGTAGAGAAGCAGCCGATTCAAGGTGGTTTATAATAAGTGAAGAGTTATGTAAACAGTTCAAGAATTTGGTTTTCTTATTCTAATATTTGTAAAAACAGTATAAAAACTGGTGAAGATAGATCCAGGCGGTTTATCGCACAATTTCCCATGATGGGACTTATGAATTGGGTATTAGGACTCGTTTTGGCTGCTTGGCTCCGAGACCAAGACACAGGAGAACCAGACACAGGTATGGGAATTACAGTATTTACAAAAGGGGGGGAGGGGGACCTCAAGACACAGGTATGAAAGTTAAGCAAATAAGCTATAGTAAAAATCAAGTAGTTAGCAAAATTTTTATTTATTCTCAGGAATTTAGACATCAAAAAAAAGGTCGTTTTTTACATGAGCAGAGATTTAACTATGGGAAAGAGCGTTCCGCGATTTATTTCGATTATATGGAATATTAAGAGTATTTTCTATTGTTTAAAAAGAAAATACAGCAATTACTCAAAAACAAACTCTTTAATTATTAAATGAATTAAAAAGGGCGGGCGGGCTGCTTGGGCTCGCGGCTCCAGGAACACACCAACCAGCCTTCAGAGCTTCGTTTTGGCTTTTTTTAATATCTTTTCCGGTATTGTTCCTTCCTCGTAGCCGCCAGAAATGCAGTTCGAAAAAACATCACTTTATTAAGTCACCCATTTTTCTTTTATTTTTATGTAATAATATTTTGTTAAATCTGAAATAAGGCTAAATTAAATCTGATTAACGATTCAAGGGACGTGAGAAGCCAAATAAAAAAAAGAAAAAAATAAAAAAACTTCCGAAGCAAGCACCAGAGCCACCAAAACCACCCACTGAAGATCGCCCAACAAAGTTTATTAAAAAAATATGGAATAAAATCTAATGTTTTGAACAATAAAATAATAACCTTGTTCATTTTGTAGTTAAATCAGATTAAAAAAGTTTAATTTCTTGTGGTGGTTTTAGTGATCACCAAAATATATTTACCTAAGCCTCTGTAAAAATCTAACCCCAAACGAATTGTGTATTTTCGGTTCTTAATTCCTATTTTTACGGCTCTAAAATAGATCAAACTCATTACTTGTTTCTTAAAGACCCCGTATGTAAGTCTTCAACTCGGTGTTAATTTTTGGAATGAATCAAAAATGGAGAGCGTCTCTTACACCTTTTTTTAATTAAGATTTTTTTAAATTTTTTATTTCTTTTTTTGTGGCAGCCAACGAAAAGTAGAGTTAAGATTCCGCAGGTTCCAGAAACCTACTTGACCTTATAATTTTATCCTATATTTCAGACGGTGTGGTTAAAACTTACGATTTTCTAGCGATAGCCAATGAAATAAAATTAAACCTCCGGAACTTCAAAAAAGCCGCCTGATTTTTTTAATTTTTCCTATTTTAGACAGAGAAAATAAAATCTAAGATTTTATCGCTGCGGTTAACATAAACCAGAAAAGTGTCCCGGAGCTTCAAAAAAGCCACCTGACTTTTGAATTTTTTCTATTTTAGACGGAAGAATCAAAATCTACGAATTTATCGCTGCGGTTAAACCAAACCAGAATTAGAGCTCCAGAGCTTTTGTAACATCACAAATAATAGCTCTTTGCGCCCACCTAAATTGATATTACTTTTCTAATTTCAGAGGGGGTGATTAAAATCTAAGATTTTCTGGCTACCGCCAGTGTGTACCAACGCCCAACCAGAGTGGACCAATTCTGCAATCAAAATAATGAAAAATAACGACGGGATTTTATATTTACAGAAAAGTTTTGAAGAAGATTTTGCATGTGAAATGATGACAGGATGCGGGAGAAAAGCAGACACTAAAAACTACCAAAAACTTTTACAAGAAACAATTTTTAAACAAAAAACCCTTTGAAAAAAGTAAATTATAATACAAAAATTCAAAGCACCATAAAATAAACTGAATAACAATTAATCAATCTATTAATAACGTGCATCTTCTGCCGATTTGAATCCTTCATTTTAAATTTAAAAAAAACCGTAAAATTAAGGAGTAAATTTTTAAGAGCTACGTTTTAGTAGTGGATTTATAAGTTTTATAAGTAGTGCATTAAATTTTTGTATGATTTTTTTTTGTTTAAAAATTGGTTCTAGTAAGAAGAAAAATCACTAAAAAAATGAATTACTTCTAGTAGAAAGTAAAGCATTTTTGGTGTTTTTTTATTCCGCCTTCTTTTTAATAATATCTTTATACAAAATTGTATTCTAGATCTTTGTGAACATATATATTTTTGTCGTAATGCTTCATCGATCAGAGCTTATTACAAAAATAAAATTAGACTTACGGAGCTCAAAACATCACTCATTACGCCCATCTTAATTCATAATTTTTTAAAAACAGACGGAGTGATTCTTCTTCTTCTGTTTGCTGTTGTGGCACAAATTCTTGCTTCGGTTAAGTCCATTCTTCGCTGTTCCTTTGGCTGCTAGGAAATGTTCCAATTTAACCTTCTGATCCATGATCTTCATTGAATGAACTGCGACAGACTTGTCAGCAATGAAGATGCAGAGACTTCCGTCACGCTTTTCTCCTAGCCGTTTAACGACGACATCATCTGAATAGACCATGCTGGCTGCAGGCATCCCGCGTAGAAAATTTACAGAGAAATTACCACAAGTTCCTCTGTAACCCTCCTCCTTTATCGTGGCTTGGGACAGGCACTGTATAAATAGTGGCGGAGTTGAGTGATTTCCTAGGCTCCGGAGCTCCGAAACTCTGAAACTTCAAAAACATACTAAGAAAAAACTACGCCTATTTAAACTGATAATATTTTTTTTTAATTTCAGAGGGGTTGATTAACATATACAATTTTCTGGTCCCGCCAATGTGTACCAATTGTCCGGTGGTGTGACCAGAGTGGACGGATCCTGCGAGGAAAATAATAAATCGAAACTTATTTCAAAAATATAATTAAAACTCTAGAGCTTCGGAATTTCAAAACAAACGCGGAGTTTACTTTATAATATTTTCTGATTTGACTGATTTTATAATAATTTCTATATTTCAGAGGAGGTGGTTAAATTCTACGACTTTCTGGTAGCCGCTAATGTGTATTAACTGCCCGTTGGCCTGACGAGGGTGAATAAAAAGTTTAGAGTACCGGAGCTCTGAAGCTTAAAGATGCGGTACCGAGTCAAATTTTTGTCTTCTATTTTGATGATTTTTGTAAAAACCTTACCCCTGCCCTCAATAGTCCACAAAATTTTTTTCATCAAAATATGTTTGGTGGTTCAGGAAATATGACCCCCTACAAAATCGCGTTTTTTTTCGAAATTTTATACTTAAAAAATTTCTTATTAAGTATATAATTTTAAATTATAAAAGTTATACTAAAAAAAGCGGCTATTTTTTACTTTAATTTGATACCTTGATTGTTAAAATTAGTGCAGTATTAGTTGAGATATTGCGTTTCCCGTACAAAAAAACCCACAATTTTTTCACTAAAAATACGAAGTGTAGGTAAAAATGTTGGGCAAAATTTATTAAAATACGGTCGTCGTTTGGTGTTTGAACGATAAAATCGAGGATTTTTTTTACAAGAAACGCAATATCTCGACAAATACTGCATCAATCTTAACAATCAAAGTATCAAATTTAGGGTAGCCTACTGAATTTCGGCCACCATTTTTATTTTTTGAATAAGTTTTTTCTGGTTTTTCCAATCAACCCAAGATTTGGTCTAAAAATTAAACGACAGCTATTTTTATTATTCCAGTGCAAAATTTTAAAATTTCTGTTACACTTAAAGATCAGTGGAGGTTTAAAGTTTTTTTTTATAGTGGCCGAAATTCAGGCGCGAGCAATTAACTTCGGCCACCTAGAAAAAACTAGCAATACCTATTGCCAAAACAAACAATAAGAACTTTTAAATAGTTGCAAATCTATCCTTAGGTATTGTTCTTGGTAAATATCGCTTAATTTTTTTCCCGTTTGCAAACTTTAATGTTTATTAGCAAGACTTTAAATAATTATGTCAAAACCTTAAAAAACAAGTTTTAACAACCTGTATTTTTTGTTAAATTTTTGTTTGGTTAAAAAAACGTAAAAAAAGTCAAACGAGCGAAAAAATTATTTATAAATACGGTGGTACGATGATATTTGAAAACAGCAAAAAAGCTTTTACATAAATTTTAAGGTGGCCGAAATTTACAGAATTTTAAAATGCGCAGTTTGTTCAACGCATTGCAAAATGATTTTGAAGAAAATATAAAAACGTGAAAATTAGCTGTTTTGCGCCTTAAATAGAAGTTATTTTAAGGTTATACAGTCTAAATTTTAAATTTGATGCGGTTTAAACACAAAGTAAAAATTAAGAAAATCACAAAAATATCACTTTTGTATGAAAATGTTGATAATGCAGAATAAGACAAATAAAGAACTTTTGCAAAAACACTTTATTCAACATTCATCCAGTTACTTTTGTGCCAGTTCTTTTGTGATTTTAAAATAAGCCAATTTTCTAACATCCTAAATTGGTGGCCGAAAAGGCCTCGCCGAAATTAAGTCAGATACCCTAAGTAGAAAGTAGTCGCTTTCTTTCAGTAAACTTTTATAACTTAATATTTTATACTCATTGAGAAATCATTTAAGTACAGAAGTTCAAAAAATCGCGATTTTTGGGGAGTCATATCTCCTGAACCCATAAAGATATGTTAGCGAAAAATTTTTTGTGGCCTATTAGGAGCAAGAGTCTTCACAAAAAATCATCAAAATCAAAGACAAAAAGTTTGTCACGATGCCGCACCTCTAAGAAAAACCCTTTATGAAAATTTCTATTAAAATGCTTAAGTGAGCTTGTATATTTTTTTCCTATTTTTCAGACGGATTAATTAAAATCTACAACTTTCTGGCTGCCACCGTTTCCCAACTTCTCGGCGGCGTAACCAGAGTGAACGACAAATTTTTCGCGCAAAATAATAGAATTTTACAGAAATTTATGTATTTTTAGAGCTCCAGAACTTCAAAAAATCAACATAAATCGATCTATTTTTCTATATTTTAGACGGAATGATTAAAATCTACGATTTTTGGCTGCCGCCAACGTGTCCCAACTTCCCAGTGGCGTAACCAGAGTAAACAAATTTTTTGCGTAAAATTAGAACTTTACAGAAATTTATATATTTTAGAGCTCCAGAGCTTCAAAAAATTAACTTAAATCGATTTATTTTCCTATATTTCAGACGGAGTGATTAAAATCTATGACTTTCTGGGTGCCGCCAACGTGTACCAACTTTCAGGCGAAGTAACCAGAGTGGATGAATTTTTTTCGTAAAATAGTAGAATTTTACAGAAATTTATATATTTTTAGAGCTCCAGAACTTCAAAAAATCAACTTAAATCGATTTATTTTCCTATATTTCAGACGGAGTGATTAAAATCTATGACTTTCTGGCTGCCGCCAACGTGTACCAACTTCCAGGCGGCGTAACCAGAGTGGACGAATTTTTTTCGTAAAATAATAGAATTTTACAGAAATTTATATATTTTTAGAGCTCCAGAACTTCAAAAAATCAACTTAAATCGATTTATTTTCCTAGATTTCAGACGGAGTGATTAAAATTCATGACTTTCTGGCTGCCGCCAACGTGTACCAACTTCCAGGCGGCGTAACCAGAGTGGACGAACTTTTTTCGTAAAATAATAGAATTTTACAGAAATTTATATATTTTTAGAGCTCCAGAACTTCAAAAAATCAACTTAAATCGATTTATTTTCCTATATTTCAGACGGAGTGATTAAAATCTATGACTTTTTGGCTGCCGCCAACGTGTCCCAACTTCCAAGCGGCGTAACCAGAATGGACGAATTTATTTTTTTACAGAAATTTATATATTTTTAGAAATCCAGAACTTCAAAAAATCAACTTAAATCGATTTATTTTCCTATATTTCAGACGGAGTGATTAAAATCTATGACTTTCTGGCTGCCGCCAACGTGTACCAACTTCCAGGCGGCGTGACCAGAGTGGACGGATTCTGCGAGTCCAGACCAACCGGGCTCAGCGGGGAAACGGCGATGGACTCCGCCTTTATCCTGGACGACGAAACCCCGTTTAGCGTCCAAACCGCCGATATATTCGAAGGTATGCTGCTTTGCTGTTTGTTTGTATGTGTGTATGTATGTATGCATTTGTTTGTCTGTTTGTTTGTTTGTTTATTTTTAGTTGGTCAATAGTTGTTGCGTATCTGATGTGCTTATTTAGTTCATACATGAATGGGTTGCCTTTAGTGATTTCACCACGGTGTGACGACCTGCTAATAATTCGTACGCAGAAATTTTTAAGCACATGTTATTAAATTAAAATAAAAAATATGTCATAACGGAGTTTAGCTTGGTTTTAGGGCTTAAGTTTTAAGCTTAGTTTGCTTTAGGAAACTAAGTGGTAAAGCTATCGGGCTGAGGGTGTTTATGAGTTTTGTCAAGATGCTTTTATAACTATATATGATTTTAAAATCAATAACATAACCACAGTAAACATTTAGTAGTGTGTTCTCAAAAAATGCCACATACATACGCTAAAAGATTTTTTTGTCAGAGAAAGTTATTTTCTCTAGCGCTCGCAATATATTTTTTCTATCCATTACGCCTTTGTCATACCGTCGTGTAAATGGTGTGTGTATTTTTTAGATTAGAATACAAAAATGCAACAAACATTTCGAATTTTTTTTTAGTTGTTGACTATCGTCGGAGTTTATATGCGAGCTTCGTCCGACAAGCCTATTTTGTTTTAACCTAGATTTAAAAGTAACAGCACATAATAAGTATATTTTGGTTGACATAATGTTATGAAATTCATAGATGCAGGTTGCAACGTAATGGCGCTTACACTACATACTAGCCGATTTAAAAACCACAATATTTTTGATAAAATTAAAAATACTTTAGTTGTTTAGACGGTTTGCCATACAATTTTTCGTTGATGACAACATTTAAATCAGAAAAATCATATACGGGCCAGATTGTTACGTTTTATATGGAATCAGGTAATACTTTTGTGTGGTTTTTTATTGTATTTAGCAAATATTTAGACCTGCAAGTTATATTATAACTATATATCAAATCATAATTATTTGTTGAATACTTTTAAAAGAAAAACTGAAGCTTCTGAATTTTATGCCCTTATTTTTATATTATACAATGTTATTGTACAATTATTTTTTATTTAAAATTGTTAGTTTTTATTTAATTTAGGAAAACCAAAGCTGGCAATTCGTCTCAATCACTCGGATAAAACCGTAGAACTGGTTTACGTAGATGAAAGCATTGGAGAGGGCGCATCGCAGCCTATTTTTGACTACGAAGCAACAGATGGAAAGTAGGTATCCTAGACCCTAGACAATCTATCAAGAATCTAGGTTATAATAGAGTGATCATTTTTGATAATGGTTAAATGAAGACCAGGGGCCTATTTCATAAAGACGTTTGTAAATTTTCATTTTACGATTCTATGCCTATATTTTGTAAATTACATGATAGAGGAAACGGCAAATATTGATAGCTCAGCCGAGATGAAATGCCGTGGTGCGACCAATCAGCGCAGAGCAGTGCGCGGAGATGTTCCTTGGGTAACAATTCGAAAAACCTTTATCGTATATTCTACAAAAATGGCGAAGATTTGTAAAATAAGAATTTTACAAAGGTTTTTACGAAACAGGCCGCTGATCAAATGATTTCATTGTTGTTTTTTAACCTTTCTTTTATATTTTTAAAAAAGATTGGTGATTACTTTAATACGCGACATAAAATCAACACAAATATGACAATTTTCTGAACTTTCATGACATGTTAATAAATGCCTAATGCTTTCTTGACTAAAAATTTTATACTTTTTTAAAACCTTGCTAAAGGTAGGGTTGTGGTAGAGATTGAAGCTTTTGCAACATATAACCTAAAAACATTAGTAAAGAGAACAAGTTGTATAAATATGCCAATCCTTTCAGTTTAAAAACCTTTAACAGTTGCATAAGTTAAGGGCTATGCAACTGTTATACTTATGACGGTTCATACTTATGACAAAACGTCCTTTGGACAAGCCAAAACGTCGTTTGGACTTTTTCCTTTGGACGAAGTATGAACGCTAGTTAAAATTTGTCCTTTGGACAAAGTCCAAAGGGCAAAATCCAAAGGTAAAAGTCCAAAGGACAAAAAAGTATGAACACGTTGTCCTTTGAATTTTGTCCTTTGGACAAAATCCAAAGGACGTTTTTACGCTGTATTTGTCTTTTGGACAAAGTCCAAAGGACTTTGTCCTTTGGTCTTTGTTCAAAGGACGTTTTGTCATAAGTATGAACCAACCTTAACGATATTTCCAATTAGATGCAACCGCTTTGACGTTCAGTGTGGTTGATAACTTTGGTGAGGTTGTTTGTTGACAGTTCCCACTAGTAACTGTGACTCTTTTTATATCTTAAAAGAAAAATTGTATAAACACTATAAGTCAGAGTCATGTTGATTTCCTACTGACTGTGACTATTTGGGGTGTAATAACAAGATTTTTTTCCGTTTAGATGGCACCGCTTGGCGTTCAGTGCGGTAGCCAACCTGGTGTTATTGTTACACTGACACAATGAATCGAATTTTTCTGAAATACTAGCAACTGGGACTAACACAAACTAATAACAAGTTACAGACTGACGTTGATTTGATAGTTATTGTGACCTTTCTTTGTGTCGTAAGCACGACAAACTCTTTTAGATGGCACCGTTTGGCGTTCAGCGTGGTGGGGAACTCGGTGACTTTGATCGCTGATGGCGCCGTAGTAGGCACAGAGCGACTTGAAAGAGGCCAGGAATCCTTGTCCAAGAATGGTTTTATTATTATTGGATCCGAGATTGGAGCCGAAGCCAGTTTTCAGGTGATTTTTATATCTAATATTGAAGTTTTCCGGGCTTTAATTTTGATTGCAAGCAAATATAAGCTCCAATAAAGCTTTAGTCCGACGTTTCGAAGCAACTATGTGCTTCTTCCTTACAGGCTTTTATCTGACTTTAACAAAACCCAAAAAGTTTTGACAAACATTTTTTTAAACCTTAACTAAAACTTATAATTCTAAAAAGCCTAAGTCAAAATCAAAAATTTAAGCTAAAAATGCGTATAATAAAATCGTAATTTTTTACTGTTAAATAATAAATAAACAGTAAAAAAAACAACTATAATTTTGAATTTCACTAATTATAAAATTTTTTAATAATGATTTTAAGTAAATGAAAGTTTATATAATTTGAGTTTTAACTTTATTATTCTATACGGAAATTTTCCCAGAGTAACAGACCGAAGTTTTAATTATTTTTCTTGATTTAAGCCCAAAAACTAACAAGACTCCCTGACCTTCGAAATTCTTTCCTATTTCCAACCTTTTCCACCAAGTTTTGTTAATTTTTTTAAAATGCGATAGATCGTTCAATTTTTAACCATCTACCAAAAACATAACATCTCTCAGTGTGGGCGCTTGTTTAAAAACGGTTTCAATGATTAAAAAGCATTAAAAAATTAGTGAATCATCAGATGCGTGAACAAGTGAACAATACGTAGCACCAATTAAAGTTATTGCAACTTCAGTAAGAAAATTATTATAGAAACAGCTCGAATACTTTCTAAAATTTCCCCCAATCCTGACGCTTTCTGATTTTTATGAAACTCGTGGATTAGTCTTCATCGCATTATAGGGATCAGTTCAAGAGCTGTTGATGGTTTCCATTCCGGATGCTGCATATCGCCACGCTTCTGAATTTATGCCCGATTGTGAAGAACCATTACCAGAAGTAAACAATTTCTATTTCGTCATATATAGAATGCATTGAGCACTAGATTATAATTATGACCTAAGATTGAACTTAGGACTCAAAATTAATTTATTTATCAAAACTTTCATTCATTCATTTATTAAACTTAACTGGAAATGAAATAGGTGATTACCAATAGGCACTGAGCGTTTGTGAGCAGCTGAATATATCTCGAGTTTTTTCATTTATAGTTCTGAATAAGGTTTTTAGTGTATGAAAAAAGTACACGATAGTCAAAACCCTCCCATTTAAGCGAAAATTGTTCAGTGTTAATATTCTTTACAGAGTTATAACGTTATAGAATCAGTTTTAGCCAATTAGTTCTCATGAAAAAAGTAGATCTTTTATTCATTGTAGATTAATTTTTTTTCCATACACTAATTGGTTAAAAGTGATTCTATTAGCTTCTCCCAAAACCATTTCCACAGAGCAAAACATATATGACGTGACTACGAATACTATATGACATTTTGAGGGTCCTTCAAATCCTAATGTGTACAGCGCTAAATAACGATATCCAGTACAAAACATATGTAGAAAAAAAAATGGAAAACATGGAAGGACAAATACATTTTACGGTTTTAAATTTTTCCGATTGACAAGTACGGCGCTATGTTTACGTTTTGTAATCCACTTCACTAATGCTTTAATCACAAAAAAATACATTCAAATGTTTTTATAGAACAGTTTGAAATGTTGTTTTGAGATGATGTTTTGAAACTGATTTCTAAATTTTGCATATTTTTACAACCAAGATTTTAATAGAATTTATGTTTTTTTAAAATTAGTTCCAAATAACCAATCTTAACTTTATTTATAGTAATTTGACATCATTATTTACAAAAATACATTTTGAGGGATGATTTCTAATATTTGTGATTTTTTTCAAAAAAAACTATAAAAATTTTAGTATCAACTAATATATTAAGACTTTTAACATAAACAGTAAAATACAGCACCGTGTAGCAATGTTTGTTCGGTATAATAGGTTTAAAAAGAAACAAAGAAAAATACGTTTTTTGTACCTTCATGCCAGTAAAAAATCGCTCATTGAGAACTATTGTATATTTACTCATAAACAAAATATATCAATTTATTAATTTAGTTTCAATTGCAAACAAAATGTAGATTAAAACAAAAGTCCACACGGTTTGTTTTAAATGGTCTATTCTTATTTATAGACTAAAGACTAATTCCATCAGGGTGAAAACAGCGGGGTGGTAAAGTAACCATTCGTTCTGCGAGAAAATATCACGTGTAGAGAAACACCTGACGCAACTTAATAATAATTGGTTACATCATCTCTGCCAATTTTTTTATTATTTTTTCTCTCGCACGTTTATTCTTCTTTTCTTCCTGACGGCGAGCGGTTACGCCCTTAATTTTAGCCTCAAGGATTTTAACATTAGTTCTGAATAAGCGTCTTTTACTGCACAAGAGAGGGTACAAAAAGAAAAATATAAAATTAACAAAAAATAGTAATTTTTTTAGTTTCTTTAGTTTAAACCTATGCTTAATTAAAATTTCTATACGATAATATGTTTAATTATGTTGAAGTGCTTTAATATATTAGTTTGTCCTAAATAAATTTTCGTTTTTTATTAAACATCACAATAATTAGAAATCTTCACTAAAACAGCATTTTCGTAAACAATGATTTCAAATTAGCAAAAATAAAGTTGAAGTTTGTGCTTTGTAATTAATTTCAAGCCTACATAGGTTTTATTAATGTTTGAATTGTAAAACTATTCAAAATTTAAAAATTTATTTTAAAAAGTCCATTCCAAACTTTTAAATAGAAGTATTTTCTGTAATTGAAAGATTAAAAAAGTGGGAACCAAGCGCGCCAGCAGCGCCATACCTGCGAAGCGGCAAAAAACAAAAAATTCCAAAAAATGCTTTTGCTTTTCATGGGTGGCGCGGGAGCGCCACGGGACGATTTAGCCCCGTGGCGGCGCGCCAACCATAATTAGAGAACGTGGGTAAATTTTGAAATTCAGAACCTTCTTCTTCTTCTTCTTATTATTATTCCAACGCTCCATCCTTAAAAGCGATATTCCTCATTCGTTACTGATTGATCAAAAATAAACATGGGCTCATTAGAAAGTAGAAGGAATTACGCAACTTTCTTAGGAAGCACATTTTTTATTTAGGTCCTTGTTATCGATTTATTGATCAAAATAAAAAAAATTGAAAAATAGACAAATAAAAACTCCCAACCGCACAATAACAGCCTTTTGGCAACAATAAGGATTATACAGAGCATACAACCAACATCCCCTCATAGAAACCGCACAAAAAAAGCAGACCGGTTTTAATTGGTGGCAGAAACGGAACCAGTTCCCAGTGCCATATGCTTCAACCGCGCGGAAAACGGCGAAAACAACAGAGTACTTTTTTTAATTCTTGCATTACTGATGACAAAATTAATTCAAAGATTTATTTATTAAAAAATAATAATAAGCGTCGGTAGCGCGGGAGCGCCACGCGCCGGTAATCATCGGTGGTGCGGGGTGCCACACTGCAATTTAATTACGGCACCACGCCAACTATACTTAGAGAACGTGAGTAAATTTTGTAATTCATGTTCATCATCTTCTTATTATTATTATTATTTTTACTTTAAAAATTATAATTGCAATCATTGGCGCACGGCATCGCGCTAACTATATTTGGGGAACGTAGGTAAATTTTCTCTGGAGCGCAACTGCACCGCACTAACTATAATTAAACAACGTGGGTAAATTTTTTAATATAAATTCATCTTCTTCTATTTATTATTTTTTATTTAAAAAAGTATATTTAGTTATTTTATAAGTATATTTCATAAGATAATAAGTAAAAAAAGTAACTTTAAAAATAACTTTAAAAAGTATATTTTATATTTTATTCGGCAACGGAATGATTATAAACATATGTCATTGCGCAGCTAAAACTATAGTTTATTAAGCTATTTTTTTAATTTAATTCAAAAAAAGTGGTAGACTAGCCTTGAAAAATGCTCTAAGAATAGAGCAGAAAAAAGGGGCGATTTTTCCCCAGGCGTATGTTTAGACAGAAAAGATGTGGACTAGGCTGAGATGGACATTATGTGGACTATAGAAAATTTGCATTTGGTTTGGGCAGCTGCTCACTAAATAAAAATTTCTACCATATGATAATGATTTGTTTAAACATTGATCTAATCACACAGCACTGTTGCATTTTTTTTTAGTTTGATGAAATGTCAATTTAAAAAATCATACTTACAGCAATCTTTGACAAGCGCGAAATCGCCACTTTTTCAAGTTTATAGTTGTTTCTTACACATACAAATATAACCTTCTAATTGAAAAAGTGGCATTGACATTTCATCAAACTAAAAAAATGCAACAGTGCTGTGTGATTAGATCAATGTATAAACAAATCATTATCATATGGTAGAAATTTTTATTTAGTGAGCAGCTGCCCAAACCAAATGCAAATTTCCTATAGTCCACATAATGTCCATCTCAGCCTAGTTCACATCTTTTCTGTCTAAACATACGCCCGGGGAAAAATCGCCCCTTTTTCCTGCTCTATTCTTAGAGCATTTTTCAAGGCTAGTGTAATATTAAGAAGTATTTAATAATTTTTGAAAGGAAGGGGTCGAGATTTTGAACCAATAAATATTTGGAATATTTGAAACCGTAAAATATACTAGTCGCTTGCTGTTTTTTAATTTACCCCCTACATATAATTGGCGCTAGTTGTCATTGTACCCTCTCTTTTACAGTAAAAGACGCTTATTCAGAACTAGTCTATAATAGTGATTTTTTATGAACAGTTTGTAATGAGGAAAAAGGTTAAGTTTTTAAGTTTGGACCATGATATTAGAGTGTAGTAACATTTCTTACTTGCAGCATAACACAGTAGCAGCGATACTACACTTCTGGCAGTGCAGTAACATTTAGCTAGGAGTGTAATAACATTGAACTGGCAGTGCAGTAACAAGCGTCACGTGTGTTTACACTGTTACTGCTGCATGGAGAAGAAATTGTAAACATAAAGTTTGCATACTAACTGCATAAATTTACATGTAAGCTGCAAAATAATTAATTTTGACAAATTAGATGATAGCTTCTTTGAGAGACGGCAGCGCCCAAACAGACTCAGGTACTTCTGCCGTCATCAGCATCAGGGCCGAGCCGCAGCCTACTATTGAGGCTCCGCCCACTGGGGGACCTGCACTCAGGATAAACCTTACTGCTGCACCGGTAATCGATTATTGCTTTATTTAATCATTTTTTCAATAATTGATAGTTTTTATTAATCAGTCATTCATGGTTTTAATGCAAGTTTTGCTTAAAAAAACTGAATTACACTACCCTGCTCTAACCACGTCATTAAATACCACACAAAAACCACAACATTCCGCCCACCAGGGGTCCAGCACTAAGGATAAAACTTACTGCTGCACCGATTATCGTTAATCGTTTTTTTTATCAATAATTTACGGGTTTTATGCTCATTTTTCTGGAAAAAAAATCTAAAGTTAGACCTTACTCTAACCAAGTTACCATATAGACATTCCGCTCGCTGAATTCCATCCAATGAAGATAATCCTTACAACTGAACCATTAATTGATATTGATTCCATTTAATCAATCGATAATTCTTTGTTTTTATGTTTGTTTTGCTAAAAAAATCGTGAAAGGTTTATTGTTTAATTTTACCAAATACCGCACGCACCCTCTCAAGATTTAATAACTTTATTTTAGTACAATTGCCGCAAAATTAATATGCTCGATTTTGGTACAAAAAAATAGTACATAATACAAAAATTATGCACCCACTTTGCATAAAATTTTAAGTTCGCGATACCGCCACGAAGTTACTATAATTTCAATTTCCATATGTAATTTTGTTGGTTTACTGAGAAATCAAAACTTTTTGTAAACTTTTGATTTAAAACATAAGCCCACTATCACTCATTACATATCACTTTGGTAGTGAACTAAAGGCAAACCAAACGTAGTTGCAACAGTGTGTTCACGTGTTCATTAAACAACTGTTTTTTTATGTCACAAAATAAGAATTATTCCTTAACTATCTGAAGTTGATTTCTACTTCAAATCTTTCATTTTCTGAATTCTGATTGGGTGATACGAGTGACGTCAGATTCTCGTGATATAAGTGGTTACTTAATAGAGGACATTTTTCAGTTCAACGAACAACTGTTGTAGCCACGTTGGGTTTACCTTTAGGTTTTTCTACTATTTTTGGCTAGCTTTATTTGGTTAAACCCTGCAATAAAAACGGTGTCAAACTGGTTTGAAATAAAATAAAAGCAAAAAAAAAAACTGTTGGGATCTCGTTGGACCTTCAAATAATATTGCCTACATATCGCGTTTTGAATACAATTGCTTAAAAAATTAAGCATCGGCAATTTATCATCATAATAATGAGGGGAAGCCGAAGATATCGCAGCTGAAAGCGGGATCATAACTTTTAAGATGGTTGAAAGCCAAAAAATGGTTTCCTGCGTGAGTTTCAAACCAAACAGGTTTGCATGAATTTCAAACCGAACGGGAGCCGAAAGCGGGAACATAACTTTTAAAATAGCAAATAATGGTTTCTTTTCTTGCATGAGCCTAAGCCTAAGCATCGACAATTTTTCATAATAATGAGGGGAGGGAAGGCCGAAGAGATCGCAGCCGAAAGCGGGAACATAACTTTTAAAATAGCAAAAAATGGTTTTTTGCATGAGTTTTAAACCAAACGGCAAACCAAGAGCGCAAAAGATATTTTTTTTATAAAACACGCTTTTGAGGTCAGCTCTACTTATTTTAAAAAAAAGTCAGCCTAGTGCTTTTTCCTAACCTATTTGTTGATTCCTAACCTATTCCTAACCTAACCTATCCTAACCTATTTGTTGATAATTAGTGTTTCTAAAATTTTAGCCAGACCCAACAGATGACTTCACGCTTTACGTAGGAGAGCCGGTAAGAAAGTTTTTTCAATTATTTTTTGTCAAAAGTATTGATTTTCTTTACTTTAATTTTTACTAAGGTTTTTTTGTTAAATAATTAGATTTATAATTGTGTTTAAATGACATTTGAAGTCCGATAAATTAAAAGTATAAAGATGCAATAAATATATAACTTTACATATATAAATAACAATTTTATTATTTACATATTCATAATAATATTATAGGTAGGATATCTAACTTAATTTTGGCCAGGCCTTAATTTCGGCCACCAATTTAGGGTGTTAGAAAATTGGCTTATTTTTAAAACACAAAAGAACTAGTACAAAAGTAACTGGATGAATGTTGAGTAAAGTGTTTTTGCAAACGTTTATTTATTTAAGTTATTCTGCAATATAGTGTTGTAAAAAGTATTGATTTTGGATTATTTTAAGTAAAAGTAAAAGTAATTTGAAAAATTTTAATTTAAGTATAGTAAGAATAAAAGTAATTTGTGTGTTTTTTTAATTTAAGTAAAGTAAAAGTAAAAGTAATGGTCAAAATTTTATTTAAGTAAAGTAAAAGTAAAAGTAAGACCAATTTTTTTAAGTAAAAGTAAAAGTAAGTATAATAAAAGTAATTTTGAAACAGAACAAAACACCCGTTTTTGGAGCTCCACAACTCCGTTCTAAAGTTTTTTGCTTATTTTATGTATAAATTGTCATTTTAATAACTTTTTTAATCAAAATAAATGGTTTTAGCGTGTTAACGGGTAAAAAAAATTTTCTTCTGCGATTAACTTTACAACAAGCCCATAGGGAATCTTCCATACAAATTACTTAAATTTTACTTAAATTAATTTAACTATTTGCAGTAGAAAATTCGAGTAAGAGTAAAAATAAAAGTATTTGAAATTTCAAAAGTCGAGTAAAAGTTAAAATAAAAGTAGATGAAATTCCAAAAGTCAAGTAAAAGTAAAAGTAATCCAAAATCCGTTACTTTTATTACTTTAAGTAAAAGTAAAAGTAACTTTTTACAACACTACTGCATTTCGCATTTTCTGGCTTTTCGCTTTATGTTTAAACTGAATCAAATTTAGAACGATGCACTATTTAACCTTAAAATAACTTCTATTTAAGGCTCAAAATAGTTAATTTTCATGTTTTGATATTTTTTCAAATTCAATTTGCAATGCGTTTAACTAAATGCGCCTTTTAAGATTCCGTTAGTTTCGGCCACCTTAAAATTCACGTAAAAGAACCTGTTTAACACGATTTACACCATCATTTTTACGGGTGGAGTTACATAACCCATAATTTACTAGGTTATCTTAAATTATGAATAGACCGGAAGGAATTTCTCAAAAATAATAAAGAAACACATTAAAAAAGTCAGGTTATTTTCTTGGCGGAGGAATGCATTCATATGGTGAATATAGTAAATATCAATGTCAACGGGGTTTCCCCACGCAACACACTGCTTAGCACGATATAGAGTACCAGTGCTACAAAAAGTTGTGAAAGTAATATAAATCACAGTAAAAATTCAGGTTATTTCTTTTGGCGGAGCAATGCATTCATAAGAATTAGGCAGTACACATCTGTGCGGCCTGGAGTAATCCAACTTCCAATTGGCTAGGTTTAAACTATCAATAAACGGATATAGAAATTTCTCAAAGATTATTGAAATGCAGTAAAAAAAACTCAAATTATTTTCTTGGCGGAGAAATACAGTCAGATATGAAACATCAAAGATAGGCAAGGATTGGTGTGGAATTATACCACTCCTTAACTTTTTTTAACGTCTTGTTTATCTTCAAAGTTGATATTTTGGGTTTTGTAATCGGTTTTCTGTGTTTTTGGCTTTTGTTTTTGTTTTTTTTAAATTCTAAAAGGCGGCCGAAATTAAGGCGGATTTTGTTTTTTTGTTGTTATTTTTAGGTTAAAAATGAAAAAAATCAATAGAGTAGAATAAAATTTTAATCAGGCTTTCTTAAAAGTTGGTTAGCTGTAACAAAAACCATTTTATTTTGAAATATTCTTTCACACCAAAAAAATTCAACAAAAAACACATGTTGTTAAAATTTTTTAAGGTTTCGACATAATTATTTAAAGTGTTGCTAATAGCTACAAAAGTTTGCAAACGCAATAAAATTAAGTTATATGTACCAAAAACAAAAACCTAAGGTTAAATTTGCAACCTTTAAAATTATTTATCGTTCGTTTTAGCAATAGTTATAGCCAGTTTTCTCTAGGTGGCCGAAGTTAATGGTACGCCCCTTAGCTTCGGCCACTATTACAAAAAAGTTTAAACCTCCAATGATTTTTAAGTATGACAGAAATTTGATATGTTGCACTGGAATAACAAAAATAGCTGTCGTTTGGATAAGATAAAGATAAGATAAATTTATTTTGCCATACGCCGGAAACCCAATTAAGCATTATAATATGCACTTTAAAGAAGTGAGCACTTTGTTAGTAAGTTGTTTGAATCAATTAATAAAAAGTATAATACTAAATTAGTAGCTGGAAGTGAGCATTAATCAAATTTTATTTATATCAGAAAAAGTCATTTTAATTCATTTGCAATTGTTTTTCATCATACCAACCATTTTCTTCCAGTTCATTCATAACCTTTAAAACTTCTCGGAGATTAAATAGCTCCAAAGTTTTGTCCTTTTTAAAACTTCCAGGTCTTTCGAAATTTTAAAATAATAAATGAACAGCAAAGAGAAAATTGAACAGTTTCTGAGTCCTTCTAAATTCTTATTGAAAAGCTCCAGATGTTCTCAATAGGCAACCGCACCGCACAATTTAAAAAAATATTAATCAATGATTTCTAGACCGAATCCTGGCTCGATTAAAAGAGTCAGAAAAAGATTATCTAAAAAAATAAAAAGGTTAGCCAAAACTAAGTCAGTTATCCTAATATATGTTAAGTTATACATTATATTTTAGGGACCACCAGGTCCAAGAGGATACCCAGGTCCCGCTGGAGAAACAGGACCACAAGGACCGAAAGGAGATGCAGGCGCCAGAGGATTGGATGGTACCGCTGGAATTACAGGACCACCTGGCCATGTTTTCATGATTCCAGTACACATTTTTTTACAATTTAAACTATTTGTCTGGGTTGTAATTAAATTATCTAGTTGTAATGCTATATTATGGGGCTTTATGGTTTCTATAACATTATGCAAAGCTAAAAATTGATCCTTTCTTTTGTACCTGCAGTATTTAATGAAGTATGAATTACTGCAATAAAAATTGCCGAACCGTCTGGCCATGTTTTGATGATTTAGGTAGATACATTTTAAACTATTTTACAATTAAAACTATGGTATCTTTGGTTTATCCAAAAGGATATCCAACCATTGCATGTTAAATTATGCCTAGGGTATTTTTGCGTTTTGCGAAATAAAAATAAACAAATAAATCGTTGTATTATTAGGACTCCAATACAACAACCATCTGGTATGTCACATACTTTATGTTTATTATACAGTGACAGTGCAAACTGCCTATTAAACCTGACTTCATACAACAGATAATATTGCTAACTGCACCTTCAGTAATGCATTTAATGTTTAATGCATCAAAAACGGGTTAAAATTATCAAATATTAGTTTTGATACGTCATGAAGTGTAACCAAAAAAACGAATACAAATTTCCAATTGATTATATTATGGTGTTTTTTTTAATTCTTTAACATTTATTTTTTAGATTGATTTTCCACAAGGACAAAAAGGCCCGTCAAATATGGATCAGTTTCGAAAATTGCTAAATCAACATTTGGTTAGTTTAACAAAATGTACACAAGTTTTTAAACTTTGTACTAAAAAGATTTTTACAAATATCTATATATTTCAATAAAAGTATAAATCGTTTTATTACTCTATTTTTTATTTTTTTTATAATTGCCATAAAAAATTCCTACAATTAGTTAAACTTATAACTTAGAATCAGCTGAATTAGTTGTTTTTATCTGTTTCAACATTTTTAGCTTCATATGCGAGGACCTCCTGGACCTCAGGGGCTAACTGGTCTAAATGGCCCACAAGTAAGTTATCACTATTGTAATTCATCCTTTTATACTGATAACATATACAAATCATCTAATTAATGCGCCGAATTAGAAAATATTATTACGTTTATTTAAAAAAAATAAAACATTCTAATTAATTATTTTTTTGATCTTTTCTTTTCTTTTATTTTGTATGTTGTGCGTAAATCGTTTCAAAAACTAGGACTTATTTTTCCACTGCCAAAAATATTTTCCATTTGGACTTTTATTCCAATAAAAAATTATTCCTTCAATAATTGTTATTAACTATCCTTGAAAAATGCTCTAAGAATAGACTAGAAAAAGGGGCGATTTTTCCCCGGGCGTATGTTTAGACAGAAAAGATGTGGACTAGGCTGAGATGGACATTATGTGGACTATAGGAAATTGGCATTTGGTTTGGGCAGCCTCTAACTAAAAAAAATTTTTTACCATATGATAATTATTTGTTTATACATTGATCTAATCACACAGCACTGTTGCATTTTTTTAGTTTGATGAAATGTCAATAAAAAAAGGTCCAAATAAATGGTGTTTAGCCTTTTACGGTTTAAAAAACTTTTTTCTGTTATTTGTTTCTGTTTTCTATTAAAAAACTTTCTCCTTGTTATTAATATATTATTTTTTTAAACGCTTATATCTTAAAACCAGTATTTCTCCCTTGTTACTGATTGATCAAAAAACAAACATGGTTTCTTTGGAAATCGTAGAAAAATGCACAATAATTCTTAGGAACTACTTTTTATTGATAAATAATATGTGTTCTATTGATATTATTACAACTGTTAAAAAGTATATCTCGCAACGGAATGATTATAAACATATATACATCATTAGCAGCTAAGACTATAGTTTATTAGGCTATTTTTTTAATTTGATTAAAAAAAGTGGTAGACTAGCCTTAAAAAAGCCTAAGAATAGAGCAGGAAAAGGGGCGATTTTTCCCCTGGCGTATGTTTAGACAGAAAAGATGTGGACTAGTCTGAGATGGACATTATGTGGACTATAGGAAATTTGCATTTGGTTTGGCCAGCTGCTCACTGAATAAAAATTTATACCATATGATAATGATTTGTTTATACATTGATCTAATCACACAGCACTGTTGTATTGTTTTTAGTCTGATAAAATGTCAATTGAAATATCATACTCGCAGCAATCTTTGACAAGCGCGGAATTGCCACTTTTTCAAATTTATAGTTGTTTTTTACACATAAAAATATAACCTTCTAATTAAAAAAGTGGCGATTTCGCGTTTGTCAAAGATTGCTGTGAGCATAGGCGTAGCCAAGGGGGTCTAGGAGGTCTATACCCCCCTTTTGGGTCGGCAAAGGGAAAAATTTGGGGTTAGACCCCCCTTTTAGGGTCGCCAAGGATAAAAATTTAGGGGTCTAGAACAGCCATTTTTTTAAGAATTTTCTCGCGCTTCGCTCCGCTCAGTGCTCGATTGATTATATGGTCTCCACTTCCAAATTTGTGTTATTTTGTTTTGTAATCTTGGTATGACCACGCTGGACCCACCCAATTTTTAATGTTTTAATTGGTTTCCACTTCCAAATTTGTGTTATTTTTTTTGTAATCTTAATACGACCACGCTGGACCCCTCTTTAGATTGTTATATAGTGGTATTAAAAATAGCTAAATAAAAGGATATGAGAAGTAAAAATAGCTAAATAAAAGGATAGGAGAAGTAATTTTAAAAACATTTTCTTGCACTTTGCATTGCTCAGCTATTATTCAATGTACTCATTTTTAAGTTTTTATGTTTTTAGTTTTGAGTTTTTAATGTTTTGGAAATCGAAAATTTTAAGGTATCAAAGTGTTTGTAAAGTATTTTTTCTTTGTTTTTTGGACATATTTTTATTGAATAATAGGAAAATAATGAAGTATGTGACATAAAAAAGACCATAAACACTCCGCACGAAGCGCTGGGAAATTTTTTAGCCCTTTTATAACGTTTAGGATTTGGACCCCCATGGACCCCCTCTTTCGGAAATTTTGTTCAGGGTTAGACCCCTCCCCTTTCCGAAATCCTGGCTACGCCCATGGCTGTGAGTATGATTTTTTAAATTGACATTTCATCAAACTAAAAAAAAATGCAATAGTGCTGTGTGATTAGATCAATGCATAAACAAATCATTATCATATGGTGGAAATTTTTATTTAGTGAGCCGCTGCCCAAACCAAATGCAAATTTCCTATAGTCCACATAATGTCCATCTTAGCCTAGTCCACATCTTTTCTGTCTAAACATACGCCCGGGGAAAACTCGCCCCTTTTTCCTGCTCTGTTCTTAGAGCATTTTTCAAGGCTAGTTATTATTTTTTAATAAATAAAACTTTGAATTAATTTTGCCATCAGTAATGCAAGAATTTAAAAAAGTACTCTGTTGTTTTCGCCGTTTTCCGCGCAGTTGAAGCAGATGGCGCTGGGAACTGGTTCCGTTTCTGCCACCAATTAAAACCGGCCTGCTTTTTTTGTGCGGTTTTTATGAGGGGATGTTGGTTGTCTGCTCTGTACAATCCTTATTGTTGCCAAAAGGCTGTTATTGTGCGGTTGGGATTTCTTATTTGTCTATTTTTCTAATTTTTTATTTTGATCAATAAATCGATAACAAGGACCTAAATGAAAAAAGGGCTTCCTAAGAATGTTGCGTAATTCCTTCTTCTTTCTAATGAGCTCATGTTTATTTTTAATCAATCAGTAACGAATGAGGAATATCGCTTTTAAGGATTGAGCGTTGGAATAATAAGAAGAAGAAGAAGAAGAAAAAAAAAGAAAAAGAAGAAGAAGGTTTTGAATTACCCACGTTCTCTAATAATGGTTGGCGCGGCGCCACAGGGCTAAATCGCCCCGTGGCGCTCCCGCGCCACCCATGATGAATAATATTTTTTGATTTAAGTTTATTTTTTAATTTTGATTATTTTTATACTTGTGTATTACTGTATTTTGTTTTTTTATTATGTTTATTTTAGGGTCCCTTAGGGCAAGAAGGACAGAAAGGAGAACCAGGAGAGAGGGGCGAACCGGTATTTTTAAAATTTTCCTGCTTCAGAATTTTTTTAATTTGTAGCAAATCACTATCATTTAAAGTTTTTAAATTCTATATGTAATTATTATCGTTTGCTTTTTTTATCTTGAATTCTCGTAACCTGTTTAAAAAAATTTGGCGACGTTTAATTGAGTAAAAAATGCTATAATAATAGCTTGATAATTAGATCAATTAAAATCAAAATTATTATCATTTTTAAATTATATTGTTATGTCCAACTATTACACACAACCAATTTTGGCTGTTTAGGGGCCAAGAGGTCAACGTGGTCAACTTGGGTTGCCGGGTCCAGCTGGAAGAAACGTAAAAAAAATTTTATTTGTTTTTTTTTTATTTTGTTGATTTATTTTAAACATTGTATTTTTTACATCTGCAAAAGAATACTCATTGTGAGTGAATAAGACTTCATTTTTAGTACATTTAATACCTCACTACTTTTTACCGTTATTAGTTTAGATTCACTGTGACTAAATTATATAAGTTTACTAGCGATTAAATACAGAAAATATTAAATGTACTGTATTTATATATTCAACTATCGAAAACTTAAAACAAAAAAAGGTAAAAAGCATATCGGATTCTAAAACTAAAGATTTGAAAAATCTAAAAATAAAAACTAAAATGTCTTCAGACTCTAAGCTGGAAGACATTTTAGTTTTTTCTTTATATTTTCCTATCTTTCGTTTTATAATCAAGTCCAACCAGTCAAGATCACGTTGGGCCACTCATTTGTTGTATTTCTAAGTTGTTATTATAATATAATTATAATGAAGTTGTAATTTTAATTAAATAACAGGGTATGATGGGCAAAGAAGGAGCCCCGGGAACTAACGGGCCTCCCGGACCAGCCGGCGCTCCCGGCCTTATGGGAATTCCCGGACTTCCAGGACCAAAAGGTCACAGAGTAAGTGTTTTTCTAATAAAATTTGCTTTAAAATTTTGTAAAGCAGTAAATAACTATTTTAGTAATATCACAAAAAAAATTAAAAACAATATTTTTTTCCAAAATAATGCATTATGGCGTATTTTATTATTAAAACATGTTTAGTTTTTGATGTTTTTGGGAAAATTTTAGGGATTTGAAGGTAAAGCCGGACCGAAAGGTCAAACAGGACATCCAGGAGAAGCCGGAGACACCGGATCTCCGGGACTTCAAGGACATCCGGGAGATATGGGACCGCCTGGATTTCAAGGTTAGCAGTAATAATTTATGTTTGGTTAATTAAAAGTTAATTAAACAAATTATAATTTTTTTAATATTGAAAATTAGCAAAATTTACTCGTTTGTTTTTTTTTCACTGTTTTTATATTTATAAAATCAATTTGTATTTTACTGCGTATCTAGGTCCGCGAGGCTTTGTTGGGGCCCGAGGAAACCCGGGTCCCCCGGGGGCGGATGGCATGATGGGTACCAAAGGCCACCGGGGTCCAACTGGACCCCAAGGGAATCCGGGCCCTCCGGGTATGATGGGAACGCCGGTAAGAAATTGATTAATTTAATTTGTTGTTTTTGTTTTAGAAATTATAATTCACAATTCGTATTTAAATGATTTTAAGTTTTACAAAGCTAAGACTTTGTAAAGTCTATAATTAACCGTTACAATTTACATTTAAATGATTTTAAGTCATTACAAAACGGAGACTGTTTAAAAATTTTGACAGAAAACCTGAAGCCTTCATTTGTTTAAGGTAGTTAGCGTCTAGACACAATAACAGGATACATTAGACTGCTTAAAGATTTTTGTAAAAAAAAATTGAATGTTTTTTGCTTAAAACCGTCGTTTCTGCATTTATAGCATCAAAATTTCTTGAAGCATATATATTTTTCGCCAAAAAATTGTTTTGACGTATCATATGATTTAACTAAACAAACTCGATTATCTATAAACATACTCACAAAATTTACGTCTTAGAGAAACATATTGTCGAAAATAAGGTTTCACCGAAATTAAATTTAATCCTACCTTAAATTATAGAATACTGTTAAGCTAACTTTCAATTACATATTTAAATATTGGTTACGTCAAAAATTTATTTTTCTAAAACTGATATATGCAGATCAAAAATAGTATTATGTACAATGAATACGTCAAAAAAATTTTGTTTTAGTTAATTAAAAGTTTACTTTATCATATTTTAATTATAAATTTATATTTCAGGGACCTTCCGGAGCTGTTGGTGCACCAGGTCCACAGGGGCAACAGGTATTGTGGCTATATATTCTTAATTTGGCCCCTATTCAGCAGAAATTTAAAAAAAAAGAAAAAACAATGTAATAAATTGACTTATCCAGCTTTCTCACAAGTTAAACAATTTTCATACTGCACGGTTATGGATATGTGAAGCTTGATTTTCGTTCTTAAAAAACTTAATATAATATCCAAAAATAAAATATAATATATAAAAATATATTTATATAAATAAAAATATATAAAAAACCAATTCAAGTATTATTGATATAGTGTAAACTTTATAATAAATTTAAAAATTGGTAAAAGAGTAATTTTTAATCGTTTTATTATTAATTGCAATGGATTATTATAGGGTCCCGATGGTAAGCCTGGCCTTCCTGGAATACCTGGCGTTGATGGTGATCCTGTAAGTTATTCCAAATAATTATAATTGATTATAATTGATAATTATAATATTAATAAATAATAATAATAATAATAATAGTAATAATAATAATAATAATAATAATAATAATAATAATAATAATAATAATAATAATAATAATAATAATAATCAGGGAAGAGCGCGGAGCGCTCTTTCCCTTATATTAAATGGGTTAAGTCACTGCGCGGTTAACCGTTGTTGATGGCGTCATCGAAATCAACAAAACCTTTTTTTGTTTTTTAGCCAATTAAAAATCTAAACATTTTACATAACTAAAATATTACCCATATTTTTCTGATATTAAAAACCTAAAAACTTTTGCTAAACATACCTAAATTTCATACTAAAAAGCTTAATTTGCTTAGCTTTTTTTGTTTTGTTTTTTTTTTTTTGGGTCCCCCAAAAATTTTTTTACTGCGGTGAATATTTGGAGCTGATTTTTGGCACGTAGATGCTAATGTGCCCCCGCACCTGAATTTCATTCTCGAATATGCTCTATTGCCCGTAGTTAAACCTCTGTTCATGTGAAAAACGACCAGTTTTTTTCTAAGTTACGCATTAGGTACTGGGGTACTTGTGTGACACTTTTTTTCCTTACTGAATTACATATTAAGTAACTTCATTCAGTAATACACATTCTCTTGTGGTTATTTTTTTGGTTTAAATTATGATTCCTTACCTTTTAATAAAAATTATTAATTTTCAACGGAAAGAGCGAAAAAATATTCTTACCACTAATTAGCAGCCATATGGCAACAATAAAAATATTTAAAAAAAAATAAAATGAAATAAATCTTGGGTGACGTGTGAGCGCTGGCTGCGGGGTACAATGTTTCAATAGACGGAAATTTATCAAAATCGAAACAGAAAAAACTCTTTTTTATATGGATTACTATGAAGCTACAATCACTTCAAAAATTTAATGCGAGAAAAGACTAGTCTGGGTAACCTCGTAAAATTGTATGGAACCTGAAAGAACCATTTACAATGG
>JASAMX010031675.1:0-23245 GCA_030248175.1 Microlaimidae sp. YZB2_3
AACGCTATTCTTTGTTATGTTTCGTTTTTAATAAGAGAAACATGCATTTTTAAACCGTATTTAACAATAATTTTGGCTGAAAATTCGTTTTGATGCATTATGCATTGTGCGTAAGTGTGAACGGGTACTATAATGCATTGTGCATTGTGCATTATGCATCGTGCATTGTGCATTGTGCATAAGTGTGAACGGGCCTTAAGCGGCAGGGATTTAGGGTCGATGGAGCCGAGGAAACTTGAAGCTAGAGCTTGGAGCCAAAAATAGAGAACTTGGACCCCTAAGTTGGGAACTTGAGAACTGGGAACCAAAAGTAAATATCACTAAACGTTTAACTAATCCTAAGCGAAGCCTAAATCTAAGCAAAAAACCAATATATCACTAAACGTTTAACTAATCCTAAGCGAAGCCTAAATCTAAGCAAAAAACCAATTTTTTTCTTAATGGCTCCAAGTTCCCATTGCTCGTGGCTCTAAGTTCCAAAAAAATTTCCATGGCTCCAAGTTTCCTGCTTGTGGGTCTAAAAATCCCGTACCGCGAGAGGAGCAAAAACGGGAGGCGTAGCCATTCGAGGGCCGTGTTCTTTCAAGAATCAATTTATTGCCCAGCGCTAATTGGCTAAAAGTGATTTTTTAACGTCATAATTTTATTGAGGTTTTTAACACTAAATAACTTTCGTTTAAATGGGACATTTTATTTCAACGTGTTAGCATAATTTCTAGTGATAGGCAGTTGCGGTTCCGGGTTCCGGATGTTCCGGGCAAAAATTGGTGCTCTGGTTCCGGTTCTGGATTCCGGATTTTATAAAACGCATGTTTTGGTTCCTGTTCCGCGTTCCTGTTGATCATTCTAGATTAATTCCAGTTTCCGGAAATTTTTTTTCCAGTTCCAGCGGCTAATCCGGAACTTTTGGATTTTACATTATTTTATACACACCGGTTGGTTTACACACACAAACTGGTTGACTGCTTCTGTAGTAAAACAATGGGAAGTAGAAAAAAAATTATTTTAAAACTAACGACCAGTCACTGGTTATAAAATTTTATGCTTATAAAAGAGAAATTAAATTAGCTGTATCCAAAAGTTTCGAGTTTTAGCTGCCTCTTCTGGAATGCGTGGTCGTAACTTTTTTCCAGGTATTTAGTCAGTCTGCAATCAGCCAATGATCTTGGCTCATATTTTCTTGCAGTCATCTTGTAGTGTTTTTGGTTTGTCCTTTAATGTGTGTGCTTCATATTAAGACAGCCTTAAATAAATATGCTCAAACTCATATTATGAAGAATTTCTTTTAAAATGTTTTAGTTATATTTTATGTGAAAAAAATACTTTAAAAATGTTTTATATTTTGGAATTAGGAGAGCTGTATGTTTTTGTTATAAAACAAAGTTTAGTTTGATTTTTTTGAAATTTTTATTATTGACATCATTCTGATGTGTCCAACCCAAATAGCATCTAAATTAAAGCTATTTTCTGAAAGTTTTTGTATAGATTTTAATTGTGTTTAAAATTTACTTCCAAAAAGTAAAATGAAAAAAAATTTTCAGCTATTTTACAGAATCTTTCTGTCCACCAATTCAAAAAAAAACTAACAAGGTTTTATTTAAATTGGTACATAAATCCAACTACATGGTTGTATCATTTTAGTTGTACATTTTGCAACAGATTAAGTTAGTTTAACCCGTTCCCGTAATTACCTTTTCCTCGATTACATACAACCGTGACACGTTCGTGCGACCTATGTCATACTACCGTCATACCTGATTTTTTGCGCAAGTAGTGTCCATTGAGCAAGCAAATTAAAATGGTTAAAGCGGTGCGGTGGCAATATGCAGATTTTTGTCACGGGTACAGTGTATTACGTAGGATATTTCATGTTGCAAAAATTTGCATATTGCTACCGTACAGCTTTAACCATTTCAATTTGCTCGCTCACTGGACACTATTCGCGCACAAAAATTATGTATGACGGAAGTAAAACCTAGGTCATGCGAAGAGCTTACCGCGGTAAGGTTTACGTACGACATTTGTCATACAAAAATACCACCACCGTGAGACGAAGGTTTTACCTTTGTCGTACGAAAGTTTCACGGTTGTAGCGGGAGAAAATGCCTTCACGGGAACGGGTTACTACTAAATTACTAATAAGGGATTAATCCACCTGTGGTTAATCCAAACCAGTAACTTGTTCCTGCCTGTATGTGTAAAACCAGTAAAACACGGATCGTAATGCATTACAAGATGCTACTGTTTGTTTTATTTACACGCGTGTTAATTTTTTTAATAATTTTTTAATAATGTTATTATTTTTTTGGCGTGTTGTATTTTTTTAATTTTTTTAATATTTAAATTGTCATTTAATTCGATTTTTGATTTTATTTTCTTTCTATTTATTTAATAATTTTTTTAAAAAATTTTTAATAAAAAGTTATATTTTTTAAAAAGTTTTAGTTAAGTATTTTTGTATATAAACTTTATTTTTCTCAAACCACTGCTTGTTTTTTTATTGCATGTATTAGAATAAACTTATAAAATAAGCATTTTGTATTTTATGCTAATCTAATAACTGTTTTTATATTTGTTTATTAATGTAAAAATTTATACAAAAAATTATAAAATAACTTAGTAGTTTATTCTAATTTGTAACATAAGTATAATAGCCCCCGCTGATGACGTGCAACTATTATGTTTATTTGTACATACGTGTTTGGGGAAGCACAGAAATAAATGATTTTTTTTGTTTTTTTGTTTTATTATTTTGTTTATGTGCAACTTTAGGTATGCTCAGCTAACTAACCTAACATTTTTTTGTTTGCTATTAAGCTCTGGTAATTTTATATGTTAAAGGTTTCTTAGAAATTCATGATTTTTTAGGGTTTTTAAGGAAAAATTTTAAAAAAAACATCATTTTTGTTTCCGGTTGTGGTTCCGGTTCCTGTGTTCCGGGGGTTCCGTAGTTCCGCCCATCACTAATAATTTTTCTTAACAATGTTAGCGACAAATAATCGTCACTGCAAAAATATGATGGATATGAGTTTAGGATCGATGGAGTCGAGAGAACTTAGAGCCGAAAATAAAAATCGCTAAAACCTATACCTTAAGGCTGGTTTATACTTATAACAAAACGTCCTTTGGACAAAGTCCAAAAGAAAATTTTAGAAAAACCAAAACGTCCTTTGGGTTTTTTCCTTTGGGCGAAGCATGAATGCTATTTAAAATTTGTCCTTTGGACAAAATACAAAGGACAAAATCCAAACGGAAAAGTCCAAAGGACAATAAAGTATGAACACGTTATCCTTTGGATTTTGTCCTTTGGACTTTGTCTTTTGGTCAAAGTCCAAAGGACGTTTTTACACTGTATTTGTCCTTTGGACAAAGTCCAAAGGACACTTGCGGCTCTAAAAACCCCGTACCTGGATACGCAAGGGAAAATTATCTCGCCCGCCACTGTTAAAAAAATAGTTACATACATTTCTTTGTTTGAAAGTTGACAGGAAATCATTATACATTCCGGTGACTTTTTTAGCTGTTTAAAATATTTTTTACAAAAACAACAAATTTATCACATTTATTAATTGACTAGCAATGCATTAATTTTATGAAGATCGTTTAGAATGACAACTTTTTAAAAGTAAAAATGAAAAATGTGACAAACAAAACAAACAATCTAAACACAAATAAACAAATTCAGTGTGGATTTGTTAAGTAGATGTAGAAAAATCTCATTATTTATTTTTTTAAAGTATTTATAAAGCTCATACAGCACAGTCCTGTTACGAAAAATTACTAAGAAACGAGACAATAATTCAAAGTCATAAATCTTGCCAATATTTCCATTCAAGATGTTGTAAATCTTGAAAAAATAATTGCTCTATCAATGACATTTTTCGAGCAATTTATTTGTTTAAGAGTCATTATGTTATAACAGATTCAATTTTATCAACTAATAAATTTTTCATAAAGTTCAGAAAAATATTGAAACTATAAAGCTCCGATTTATATTTTTATGTTAATTTATCGAATAGTTTAATAAAAATGTCATATATGCAAAAATTTTTGTAAACTAATACTTTTCATCACATATTAAAAACGTTAAAAATACTTTTAAAACGTGTCGCGACGTAATTAAAAAGGAATATCTTCCATTTTTTGGGGGGTATTCGGAATATCTTCCATTTTTTGGCTGGTGCTCCAAAATATAAGGCTGGGATATTGGAGCTGAGAACAACACTGGGCTTTAAAAAATTGTTTTTAAATTTTAATCGTAAATTTCAAAATAAACGTGTTTCTGTCTGTCTGTCAGTAGTGGTTTTAAGTTTTATTAAACTTTATTTATACAAACAATCCTAGGCGTATACAATAAAGACTACGGAATTATAAACTAACCCTTTCTAAACGAATATATATACCAAATAATTTTGTGTAAATCAATGGACATTAAAAAGTGCTTCATGTTATGTGATGGTATGGCCATGGCCTTTATTTGGGTGTACCCTAATTAGAGCGAACATTAGTTAAGGCGTTTTGAATAGGAGTTGATGTTTGGTGTTGGTGTTTTTTTATTACTTTTTTATAATTACAAAATTTTAAAAAGCGGAATTTTTTTATACATAATTCTCTCTAAAAGCAAAACTTTGGCTTCTAAATGGTACTACTAAATTAACAGCAAAAAAATCACACCAAATGTTAATAACCGCAGGTCAAAAGGTTCCCTCTTCCCTCAATTGGTGAAAATATGTTGTCCAGCATAAAGATGTCCATGTAATGTTTTTACTAATTTCAACTCCTTTATGATGCTCCCTGAACTATATGGTTTACCCATAATATCTGATTTACCCCCCGTCTTTTTTGTGATTGGGGAGAAAGGTCTTTCCCTTTTTGGTAAAAATATTACGTTCAGTATAAAGATGTTCATGTTAGTTTTTTTAAAATTTTAACTCATTTATGACATTCTCCAGACTGTAAGCTTTGCAATGATACCTTATTTAGCCCAATCCGTTTTGTGGATGGGAAAAAGGCCCCCCCCCTTTGGTCGAAATGCGTTGTTTAGCATAAAAATGTACTTGTTATTTATTTTTTGAAACATTCAACCCTTTTATGACATTCCTAAAAACTTAAGCTTTGCAATGATATCTCATTTAGCCCAATCCTTTTTGTGGTTAAAGAGAAAGTTTGTTGCCCCTTTTAGTCAAAAAATTTTGTCCAGCATAAAGATGTCCATGTTCATTTTTCCCAAAAACATGATATTGTGGTTTTACATTGCCTAATCACTCTTTCCAATAAGTTTGAGTCCATTCTGAGTCAAAAAATTTTTATACTAAAAATACAATAGCAAGAAATTGCAATAAATAAATCTATATAATGAATAAAGTAGGACATGTAATATTAAAGAAAGTGTAAAATAAATAAAATATATTTTATTAAAAAAGAGATTTGATAAAGCAAGGTAAGTGAAAGATAATTTAACGAATAAAAATTGGGATTTGAATAACAGTTAAGTTAGGTTTAAAAGTTTAAACGGGAAATAAGCATAAAGCTTAAATGTTAAAGGATATAATGATTTTTAGCAGAAAACAAAAAATTAAGATTAAAAATGAAGAGTAGATAAAACATAATTATGATAGATAAAAAATAGTAATAAACTATTATGAAACGCAAGAACCACCAAAAATATAAAAACAAGCATAAAACCGCAAATTTTGTATGAGTCCAAAAACATTATAAAATAAAAGAAAAAAATTTTTTATGGGAAAAATAGTAAAAAAAATTTACGACCGATAAAACGTGAAACACTTATTTAAAACGAAACCACCAGAAAATTTTTTTATTAAAACAGAAACATTGGCTGAAAAATATTTTTAAGACGAATAAACTGAAAGAAAGTGTTAAGACAGTAAGTTTACTAAGAGTGATAAAATATTTTTAAAGAATAAACAACAATTAAAAAATATCTTTTTTTTCTTTTCCAAAATTGTTTTAATATTTTTTAATTGTTGTTTATTCTTCAAAACCATTTTATCACTCTTTTACTGTCTTAACCCTTTCTTTCACTTTATTCGTCTTAAAAATATTTTTCAGCCAATGTTTCTGTTTTAATAAAAAAAATTTTCTGGTCGTTTCGTTTTAAATAAGTGTTTCACGTTTTATCGGTCGTAAATTTTTTTTTACTATTTTTCCCATAAAAAATTTTTTCCCTTTTATTTTATAATGTTTTTGGACTCATACAAAATTTGCGGTTTTATGCTTGTTTTTATATTTTTGGTGGTTCTTGCGTTTCATAATAGTTTATTACTATTTTTTTATCTATCACAATTATGTTTTATCAACTCTTCATTTTTAATCTTAATTTTTTGTTTTCTTCTAAAAATCATTATATCCTTTAACATTTAAGCTTTATGTTTATTTTCCGTTTAAACTTTTAAACCTAACTTAACTGTTATTCAAATCCCAATTTTTAATCGTTAAATTATCTTTCACTTACCTTGCTTTATCAAATCTCTTTTTTAATAAAATATATTTTATTTATTTTACACTTTCTTTAATATCACATGTCCTACTTTATTTATTATATAGATTTATTTATTGTAATTTCTTGCTATTGTATTTTTAGTATACCTTGTGTAATTATTGCTTTAATTGTTTACGTATATAAAGAACAGCCTGATGATGGTAAATTGAAGTTCTCCAAACGTTGAAAATAATGATCGGAATAAAATGTTTATCTTACGTCTTGTACTGAAGATCCCTATGGATCGGCTCCCGGGTAAAACACGCTACGTGGTGATAATAATGATATTTGTTAATAATGTTAATGTAATATTTGATTGCGCAGTTAGTGCTAAGTAACATCGCCCTTACGTCTCCTGCTTTATGCAAAATAAATAAATTTAAACTTAACTTAACCCATTATCTAGCTAATCAGTTCTGGAACTGTTTTGGGACAGTTCTGGAACTGTCCCAGAGCTGCCCCAGGACAAAATTATAAAACAAAACGCGTATAGCTAGATAGATCATCATGTCATTTATCCAGCCATTTTTATTTCATAACTTGACGCATAGCAAAAATAACAGCCGAAATTAAGGCTGGCTGAATTTAAGTCAGTGACCCTACTTTTAATAAAAAATAATGACGGCGCAGCTGCAATTCGCGTACTGTTTTTATAAAATAACACTACAGAAAATGACCAAACAAACTCAAAAAATACCACAACTTCTGTTTGCCTTGCTTTTAAAAATATGGTTTTAACTTAGAAACTTTTTATTTTTTATTTTTAAGTTTGTTTCATCAGTTATTAAAGTAGATTCACTGCAATAAATGTTTTTTTGTACAAAAAGCCCGGGTCAGCCATACGGCTGACAAATAATTTTTCCGGCATTTTTTATATTCATTTACTTATTTTTTTTTTTAAATTCAATCCTTCTATGCCATTCCTGTGACTGTAAGCTTTACAATGATACCTCAGTTAACCCGCTCTTCATTTTGTCGTTGGAGGAAGGGTCTTTCAGTTCCCTCTTCCCTCAATTGGTGAAAATATGTTGTCCAGCATAAAGATGTCCATGTAATGTTTTTACTAATTTCAACTCCTTTATGATGCTCCCTGAACTATATGGTTTACCCATAATATCTGATTTACCCCCGTCTTTTTTGTGATTGGGGAGAAAGGTCTTTCCCTTTTTGGTAAAAATATTACGTTCAGTATAAAGATGTTCATGTTAGTTTTTTTAAAATTTCAACCTCTTTATGACATTCTCCGGACCGTAAGCTTTGCAATGATATCTCATTTAGCCCAATCCTTTTTGTGGATGGGAAAGCCCCCCCCCTTTGGTCGAAATGCGTTGTTTAGCATAAAAAATGTACTCTGTTATTTATTTTTTGAAACATTTCTACCCTTTTACCTTGACATTCCCTTAATGCAATGATATCTCATTTAGCCCAATCCTTTTTGTGGTTAAAGAGAAAGTTTGTTGCCCCTTTTAGTCAAAAAATTTTGTCCAGCATAAAAATGTCCATGTTCATTTTTCCCAAAAACATGATATTGTGGTTTTACATTGCCTAATCACTCTTTCCAATAAGTTTGAGTCCATTCTGAGTCAAAAAATTTTTTAAGTCCAAAATCCATGGGGTTCCCCCTCTGGTGAAAACGCGTTGTCCAGTATAAAGATGTTCATGTAAGTTGTTTCAATTTTTCAACCCCCTTACGACATTCCCTGAGGTATATATAAGCTTTCCAACGATACCTCATTCACCTTAATCCGTTAGGTGGTTAGGGAGGAGTTAGGGAACACACAGACAGACAGACAGACAGACACACACACACACACACACACACATTACGTCTATTTATATATAGATTTTAAAATTTTGTATTACTGCTGATATAGGCTTGATGTCATGTATCACTCAATTATTATTCTCTTTTGTATTTTTTAAATTTTTTGTAATATTAGTTTTGTATTATTGTTTTTATTTCAAAATAGCACGTTTCAAGGGAGACATTTAATTAAACCCAATTTAAAAACGCGTTGTATCACATAATACTTGCACATTTTAAATTTATAACAAATACACTAAATTCATTTAATAATTGTTTATATAGTAATTACATTTTACATAGCACCAATTTAGTAAATTTACAGTTATAATTTAACTTAATTTCTATTTTTTTATTTCGTAAGTTTTATTAATTTCAATATATGAATACAAAGCATAAAAAACGTATAAACAATCACAACACTGGCAGCTTGTGTTTTGGCAAGAATAACGAAAAGCTTCAATTAATATTTAATAAATAATAGATACAAATAGCAGAAAACAAACTAAACAAAAACAATGACTTAAAAAACCAAAATATTAATGTAAAAGCGAAAAGTGTTTTTTCAGCAAAGTGTAAGGCAACACTCAAAAAAAATCTCAAACATACTTGCAATATATCGATATTATATATTCTAACCCTGGATTACATCTACTTCTTTTACAATACAATGCACATTTGTTTTCATCTGAGAACAGTTATATTGTGAGCACAATTTTTTTTTTGAATTCAATGCTGTTTCATTTTTTACGTCAAAAGATCAAGTTCGCAGATATGTTGAATTAATTTTAAACTGTTAACTATAACTAATAATTGTTTTAATCGCACCGATCAAAAGGCCCGATTCCGCCAATCAGCGCCGGACTTAAAAGTACTGATCTTCATTCCGCCAATCAACGCTCGTTTTAAAAACTGACTTTCATTGCGCCAATCAGCGCCCGACTTAAAAGTACTGATCGTAGGGTCCGACTCCGCCAATCAGTGCCGGGTGGCTGGTGTACATGAGCGGCTGGGCTCCGCCTCTTCCGGAATACTCCGCCGCGTGATTGAGTCCCAGGTCGGAGCTGTACTGATAACCGTGGTAGACGTTTTCGGGATATCCGGGATTGTTTTGCTGGAAAACTTCGTACTTTTGTCGATGCTCGGCCCCCTGGACGCCGTTCGAATGCTGAAAGAGGCGTGGAGGCGTAGAGCGGTGAAGCGGAGGCGTGGAGAAGTGCCCCGGGGGCGTGGTTTGCTGCCCTGGGGGCGTGGCCCGATGACCTGGAGGCGTAGTTGATTGGCGGTTTAGTAGAGGAGGAGGCCGCGGGAAACCATTGTCGTACCCGAGATTACCGTCAGCCCCGTCCGGCGGATATTCGGAACTCCGGAGCTCCAAATTTCCGGAAATTCTGCTGCCCTTTCGGACTTCTAGAATTCCAGGATTACGATTGGACGATCGCCCGTGGTGTTCCAATGGCCGGTTCTGACGCAAATAACGACCTAAAATTGTACAAATTGTGATAAATGACTTAAATTTGGGCAGACTTAATTTCGGCCACCGTTTTTTTTTTCTATGCGCATAGTTATTAAATGTTCTGCGTATGGCCAGATAGATGACATGACGATCTATTTATGGTTGAATTATATCTGGCTGAAAATTAGAATGCAGACATGAGGGGACCAATTAAAATTGTGCGGTAATGACGTGTTTCTTTAAAACAAATAAAACGCATAATTTTTCCTAATTCCGCCTTTTCATAAAATATACATAAATTAACCAACTTTAGCTTTTTAAAAATTTGCATTTAGGTTTCAAATTAAGTAATTTGATGAATAATTATTAAAATACAGGTTTTGATCTTTATTATTAAATCGCTTTAGTGAAAAATTTTGAATGCTTTTGTTGTTAAATAGTCGATCCAATACTGCAAATATCGCGGTCAGCTAGATTTTATTTGCCTATAGCCATAATGCAGTTCATTTAATAATTTTTCGCATGGCAAAAATAACAGTCGGTGGACGAAATTAAGGCTTGCCGAATTTACGCCAGCTACCTTAATATACAAATTAGTACTTTTTTTAATTTAAGAAACTCAACGCGACCTGAATAGCTCAGCTGTAAGAACGTCTGCCTATTGAACAAAATAAAATCGTTGTTTTTTAATTAATATTTATTATTACATTGTTACAGCGAACAGAATTACGACTATAAATTTTTTGTGTCTATATACGTAGATTACAATCAACTGTATAATAAACAGACAATTTTATAATATTAAACACTATATATAATTTCGACTGTATAATAAACAAAACAAATTTAATATACATACATACTCTGATTCATGAGGCAGAAACTACCATAATGCCTGAACATCTTTTTAGTGTACAAATTATATATATAAAATCATTACAAACAGTAATTTTTTATTTTAAGTATAAATATATTAATAATTTGCATACTAAAACAGACCTGCAAGCGTTACGGATCAGTTTGCTCATACTCGATCAATGTTAAATTCGATATATACAAAGGTGCCGAGGAGAATTTAAAAAAAATTTGTATATAACGTTGGTTAACAAAAAATGAGGGAAATAAAAAGAATGGACAACCAACATCTTCTCATTTTTCATGTTAACCAACGTCACAAATTACTTTTAATTCTTTTCAGAATTTTTGTGTACATCAAATTAATCGTCGTAATCCTTCATACTTTATGTTTATCGCACATTTGCCTTTCAAAATCAAACTGCCTAAAAATTTTAATTAGTACCTTTTTCAATAATATCCCCGTTTACATCAATTTTATAAGTAGCCAATCTGGAATCATGCACGTAATGAAAGTTACCATTAACATTTGAAGATGGCACCTGTAAATTTAAAGCCATTATACATACATATACAGACACATACAGCTTAAATCGAGTTTGCATTATGTTTTAATTTAATTTTTGAATGGTGATAACGTAAATATATACATAAATTAAATGAAATATCTGACTACACAGTGAATTTTTGACCGAAATTAACCAACTTACGTTCAAACCCTGATGAAGATCTGTTTTAATGGATCAAAACGTCGGAAATAAAATCTTTAATCTATTCTTGTCTTTTCACTATGTCTCAAACAAAATTTAATTTTAAAAAGATATTTTTATAAAGTTCAGATTTTTTGAGTGTTTTGTTTAGGTTGTTTAGAAAAAATAAAAGTTAAAATTCATGGTTTAGATGCTCATGAGTTTTATTATAATAAATTTCTGATTTTCAGAGTTTTATCATGATAACATAATCACAATTTGAATTTAACGGTGTGTTCTCGAAGAATGCCTTCATTTTTTTTTGTTGCACAAAACCCTTTGTAATTTTAATTTTGGGAAATTAAATCCAAAAAACTTACCGGTCCTAATTTATTAACCGTTTACTAAATATATTGTTGAATACAAATATTTATGTTTTTTTATTAATTGTTTGAGATTTTTAGGCTAAAACACGCGTTTAAAACGCAAAAGAATGAGTGCGCCAGTGACGCGATTCGTTTTCGGCATCTGAACTGCAATAAAAATTAGCAAAGAGATAAAATAAAAAAATAATGATGATGAAGTTTAGTTTGATTATAGAGTTTTGCTTAGGGTGCTTAAAGTAACCCAGGTTTTAAGTCCATGGTTAAAGTTGTTTATGAAATTTATTATGATAATTTTATGTGTGTGCGTTTTATCACTAAGTTTACGGTGTTTTTGTAGAATGCCGGTTTTCGTACTGATTCAAGGAAACTTGATCTGATCATTTGATCCCAGGGAGTGGAGCGACAAAATCCTTTAGCAACGCAATTTATTACGCAATAAACTATGAAATAAAATCCTAACGTTTTCCTAAACCTAAGCTAAACCTAAAAATTGAGCAAAATTTTATCAAACCAACTGCTCGGGGATCAAATCCTGGGGATCAACTGCTCAAAGATTAAAAATGCCGGAGATCAATTGCTCGGGGATAAAAAAAATGCCGGGGTTCAAATTTCCGGACACGTTCGTACTTGTTGTTGGTCATCGTTGGGGGTCCAGTGGTGATCCTGAAGGCGCTGCATTTCCATGCGATGCAACTTTCGCTCGCTGGGACTCCTGGGACTCTTTTGTCGCAAGGCCCCGCTCGGCCGATTCTGATGTCGCGTGTCTACTTCCAGTTCTTCGGCCATGGAGTACTGAAATCCACCGTTGACACCTATAAAAAAGAAAACCCAACGAAAGAACGAAAAACGAAAAACAAGAAAAAAGAAACCCAAAGCAACCACCCCCCCCCACCCCCCACCAAACAACCAACAAAGACAAAAAGACAAACAAAAAAAAAAACAAAAACAACAAAAGAAAAAAACGAAAAAAAAGACCAAACAAAACCAAAAAAGCAAACAAAAAAAAAGAAAAGAAAAAAAAAACAAAAAAAACAACAACAACCGGACAACCAGAAAGGCCACACAAAACGCCGAGCCGAAGGACGAAGAAACCAGCCAAACAAGAAAAAAAAGCACCCGTGGCAAAGGCGGAAAAAAAGCACCCGCGCGCAAGGCGAAAAAAAGCACCCGAAAGGAGCGCATGACAAATATCATGAAGCGGCGTTTATTTATTACGTTATCAGTATTTTATATAAAACTTGTTGCTCAGAGTTTTTAAAGATTTTCACGCTATTATTTTATTAACTTTTGCAATAGTGATCTTAAAAAAATAATCTGGAATTTTCTGAAAACGATCGTTGTTTTATTATATAATTATAATCGTAGGGACTGCAGCCAGGCGTTGTTATTTTATTTTTACGAAAAAAAAACATTTCTATGACATTCGTCGATTAACTGTGACTTTTTCCATGTAAATTAACAGTACGAAACCTTGCCAACGCTGGCTTGGTAAGATTTAAAGATGCTGAATACAGTTACAGAAACTTTAAAAGGTTCCGCTCATTCAAACGTCAAAATTAACCATTTTTTAACGATTATAATAATATACTTTAGAAATTGAAGGAATTAAAAATAAATCAAGATGGAATAAAAACTAAAAGTTTTGTGTACAATTAATTGAAACGCGTTGACCTTAATTCATATTTATTATGTAATATTGGACAAAAATAAAAATTGGAAAAAAAAACTAAAACGAAAAAAACTTTCATTGGTATTCAAAACTTCCGACCGGATCCATTCGGACTGGGTCCTTTTGTTTTAGCGGGAAAACTAAATCGAGTCCCATATTTTTACATCGACTAAAAATTATCAAAAATGTATTTTTAAAACAAAAAAGTATAAACTGTTTGTATTATACCTAATACAAGATTTTGAATAAAATTTGTTAAAACAAATTAATGAAAGCGTGCGATGACAATATTAAGTACTAGACTCGGTCCAAAAAGTGGACCCGGTACAGTTTTCGGACCAAAGCAGACGAACCCAATCCAAATGAACCCGGTCCAAGGTTTTGTGAATACCGTGTATAATTGTAAATATGTTAAAACTAACACCGCCAATATAAACTAAAAGTAACACCGCCAATATAAACTAAAAGAAGCTGCTAAATTTAACAAACAGATTTAGAAGGTGTGAAAAATTGCTCAAATAGTTTATAGTATTGTGATTATTAATAGAAAAATCGCATAGTAAGAGTTTTCAGTTCCAATTTGAAGAGTTCAAATTTAAAGCTAACACAGATTGTTTGTCATTTCTAGCATTTATAACCCAGCAGATCAAAATCAATTTTATTTCATTTTTCATCTATTTACTTTGCGAATACTTTTAAATTTAATTTTATGTTTATAAACCAAATACAAAAGTCTAAAAATATTTTAAACTATTAATGCATACATGCTACTAACTTAAAACGTAATACTTTACAATAAGTTATGACGTAATAATATCATACTTATAACGTAGTAAATAAACGCCGCTGTGCGATACTTGTCATGCGCTTCTTTCGGGTGCTTTTTTCCGCCTTGCGCACGGGTGCTTTTTTTCCGCCTTTGCCACTGGTGCTTTTGACAATTTTGCCTGCACTATTATGGCAATTTGACTTTACATTAAAACGTGCTTATAATGTGCTTTTAGAACAGCCTCTGTTTAGGGAAAAGCTCCAAAAAAAGTCATTTCTTAACTGTCAAAAATACTGTGATTCTATTGTATTTTAGTTCAGTTATTCCTAAAGTGTCAATTTTAGTTTGGCTTGCATCTTTTTGACTAAACATAGTGCTTGATTAAATCCCGTTTTATAAAGTATTTTAAACCTATAATTTGCAGTAAAATTAAATACATTGGAAAAGGTTTTAAAAAAGTATTTCTCGCCAACGGAAGGGTTTATTTACAAGTGCTATAGACGCATCTCCTTTAACTAAGCTCCACCTAAAAAACTACAAAAATTAATAAATTACTATTCGAATGTATGTCCAAAGTGTTGAAAACAAAATTGTAAAAATTAGGTGCGCGTTTTTGAAACGTGTACCTTAAAATTTAAAAAAATCGTAAAAAAATTTTATAGAAAATTAACAAACAGTACAAATATGTACATGTTGCAATTTAATCTTTGGTTGAAAAAAAAACTGTTATAATTTTTGCAATATTGAAGGTATTTTAGAAACCAAACAATCATTTTATTTTTGTGTTTAAACGAGTAACACAGTGGAGTTATCAAAATATTATATTTTATTCGCTGGTATTTGTTTTTTTGTAATTGGGATTGCCAAATACAAATCACAATCGGTGGAACTTAATTAAGGAGGGTGTGTCTTTAGCAGGGCTATAACTATTCGCGACTTAGCTATACATTGGAATGTGAGGAAATCAAATAAATTGATTGATTAAATTGATCATATCGCAACAAATAATAGTCAGTATAATATTATTATACATACCAAAAACATTGAAAAATGTTTTGTAAGATTATGAATCACCACTCTCATAAATTGAAAACATTTTTATGCAACAGTCGAAAAAACTTTGATATTTATATTTATTTATACCATTTTATACAATTTATTTATATTTATTTATTTATTTAATTTACATTTGTGTCTTTTTTGTGTGCTCATAATACTGTTTTTGACTCTTTCTGTTAACAAAACGGACACTCACCCAGTTGTCGGTGTCTACGATCCGCCTGTTCGCGGCCGCCGCCGCCGTCCAAAAACTGCTGCTCTTGGTGAAAAGTGGTCGGTCGGTTGCGTCGCTGTTTTTCACCGACCGGCGGCCGACTACTCCTTTCGTAATCCGGACTCGGAATCGGAACGTAGCCGCCGGACTGGGACACACGGACGTCCGGACGGAAGCCAGCCGAAGCTTCGTCCCGGGACTTGGCCGCCTCTCGGGCCGCTCTGGCCGCCTCCTGTTCGAACAGAGCGGCCTTCAGGCGCACCCGGGAGTCTATTTCCCGCAGCTCCTCCTCTTTCGGGTGTCTATGGGCGTTCCGCAACTGGTAACTCAGCTGGGGCAGATCGCTCTGGCCGAAGTAGTGAGCTCGGACCGGCGGTCCCTCACCGTTTTCCGGCGCCCCGTTTTGAGCTTCGGATCCGGCGGGCGTCGCCCCGATTACGCCGTTTTCATAGAACTCCTGTTGCTGCTGTCGATTTTTAGAAAACTCGACAGGGCGGCAGTTATTTTCCGTTGGCGACGAATGAGATGGAAGCGGAGGCTCCGCCCCCCGCTCGGACTGTTCCGCTGGCGCCTCGGGTGGGCGCAGGGATTTCCGGGGATCCGCGCCCCCAAGATCCCGTTCCCGCCGGAATTTGGTCTCCAAATCGAGTACCCAGCTGAAGTCGATTTCGCTCTGGTCCCCGACCGGGAGGCCGGCCGTACTGGGCGTCAAAGATCCGGTGGAATTATAACGACGATCGGCGCCTCTCGGGGTGGGCTGAGCCCCGCCGGCCGTCTTGAGAGTCTTCCCCCCAAGGGCGATTGGCGTGGCTTGCATCGTCGTCGCCTTCTCCGACGTCGGTGATTGGTTAATTCCGCGGCCGGGAGACGCCTCGGCTCCGCCCATATCGTCCCTCGCCTCTTTTTCGTTGCTAGGCGGAGTTCGGCGGGCCTCCACCGCCAGGGGAGACGGCTGCTTTCCGGAGCTCTGTTTCTCTGGAAAATCGAAGCTCCCGGTCTCAATCAGGCGCTTTTTAAACTCGGGCAGCTTGTCGTCGTATTCAAAATAAATGGGTTCCGCTTGGGCCGGCTCCGTCCGACTAGGGGCGGCCGGTAGAAGCCGAACCGATATCCGTTCTTCCACCAGGGCCGGGGGCTCCGGGTTGGCGCGCTGGGGCTGGCGACGCAGCATTTCTCGCTCGACGTCGATGGATCGCCATGCGTCCAGCGGCTCGAATTCCTTAGGTCGAGCGTTTCGCATCCGCGGCAAGGTCGGCTTGGTCCGCGCCCGGATCCGCTCCTCTGCCGCGCTGTCCGGAACCTCCTCGTCCAGAGGTTTATCGGCCTTGGGGATAAGATCGGCCGTCGCGTCCGCTTGAACTACCGTCGCGTCCTTTTTTTCCGTCGCGGCCTTTCTCCTCTCCTCCTCCTCATCGTAGCCAAGAAGTTGGGCGTTGCGGTCCATTACCGCCTGGGCGGCCGGAGATATTTTAAGCGGCAAATCGGAACTTCGAGTTTCGTCCAGTTCCCCGCTAAGGTTTAAGGCGTTTTCCCGAACGTCCTTATTCTCTCTTGTGTCCTTATTCTCCCGCCATTCCCGATTGGCCGAGGCGTCCCTGTTTTCCCGGCGTGGCTCCTTGTTTTGCGCAGGATGTGGGACGGCGGGCGGGTAAATCTCCGCTTCCGCTATCAGCTTGTTATTCTTCATCGTTTCATAAATGGCTTCGTTACGTTCCGCCTTTCGCTTGGTCTCCGCGTGGCTAGTTTTAGCGGGTCTAGCCGGAGGTTCCTCCATTTTCCCTACCTCCATTCTCTCCTCTTCGAAATGAGTGGGCTCGTTTCTGCCCGAACCATGACTCCTCCTGCTGCCTTTTTCCGACTGGGCCTTCTCTAAGGAGGTGGCTGGCTTCTCCGGACCTGGCCCGGCCCGACAGGAGCTCTTCCCGGACACCTTGCCCTTGCTTTCTTTCTTCATTTTCCGGTTCCTGGAGCTGATGGTGGATCCGTCGGCCTGATTATGATGGGATCGGGCCGGGTCGGGCCGGCTAATGAACGGATCCGGTGGGGCGTAGATCTGTTGGATCAGCGGCGTGCAGCTCAGATCCAGCTGGGAATTGTACCGCCGGGCCGGGCCGGGCTGCTCGTGGGGCGGGAACGGGACCGGGTGGACCAAGCCGCCCTGCATGGCCAGATTGTCCATACTTTGAGCACGGAAAGGACCCTGAGGCGCGGGTGCCAGGAATCTTCCTGGCTGTCCCGGTTGTCCCGGCACGGGCCCAAATGGGTTAAGGCCCGGCGGGCAAAATGGTAGCTCCCCTTTCATCTGCTTTTTCAGAATTTTCTTCCGCAGTTTTTTGGCTTTTTTAGGGTCCATATCGGGCGGGATCACAAACATCGGATCTCGGAATCCTGCCCCAGGTATCACCATCAACGGGCGACCCGGCCCGGGCGGGAACGGCCCGGCCTGGCCGTGAAGCTGGGGCGGCGGGGGCTGGTGGTGGTAACCCTCGAACAGCATGGAGTCGTTCAAGGAAAGTCGGGAACCGCGCAGTTTCCCCCTGGCCTTGGAGTCCGAATCCACCCCGGTGAAATAACCCGAATCTGTCTGCCCGGATTTCTTGGACGGGCTGTCCGGCTGATCCGAGGCGGTGGCTGCCTGGTAGGCCTGGTAGGCGGCCGGTGCTGGGAAGTGGCCGGCGGATTTCACCCCTCCGAAGGCCGCGTCCATCTGAACGCTGCCGTTGCTGACGCTGCTGGCCCGGGTTCGACCGGGTACGCCGCCGAGTTCAGACCCACCGGGTCGAGCCGGGCCACTGAAGTTTCCCGGATGACCTGGATAGTTGGGGTCCGGCTGCCAAGAGTAGGAGCGATTGTGGACCTCCGGGCCGTGGGCGGAATGCTTATTGCCCATATCCGTGTTATCAGTTTTTCAGCAAAAATATTCAGCTTCTATAATTTTTTTCTTCGATGAAATCGCAGTGAAATTGAATTTCAGTTTTCAGAATCCGTATTAAAATTAATACTGTCCCCGGAGCCAGCTGAAAATCACCCGCTGAATGGAGGAGTCGATATTTATCTAAAACCCGAAAAATTATATACTGCACACATCAATGAGCAACTCAGACGTTTGGGTTTCGGATGGACTAGTTTCACTCGCGTCAATTGTATACAAACATCTGGAAAATATTAAAAATTCACGAAATTTGACTCTATCGATTATTACGTGAAAAAAGAAACAATTAAGTCAAATTTGGCAAATAATTGCTGAAGTAAAAAAAAACTTTAGAAATATGTTTTAAGGAATACAAATTTATTTGCTTATATGATTTCAGTATTTTAAAAAAATGGGCTGTTATGTTACGTTTAAGTAAGATTTTTTTATCAGTTAGCAACAGGCACAAAATTATCAAATAAGAGAATAAAAAATCGAAAAAATAAAAAAAAACAATATTTTGGTTTAAAAATTTATTTTTGTACCAAAAATTTATAACCAAAGAATTTTAAAAAAACAACAAAAAACCTACATATTGTTTTTTTTTAATTTAATGTATCCTAATTAAATTTGAACGGCCGATGCAGTTATTCATAAAAACAGAATAAATTAATTAATATTTTACATAAAAAAACCAAAGTATAGTAAAATCCTGTACTATAAATTGGCTAAATTCCGATTAGTAAGAATACATGTAGGACTATTTTTTTGCCAAAAAAACAAGAAGTGTGCACAAGTGTTTAGAGTTCCTTCTTTCGTTAGCATACGTAACTGAACGGAAGTAGATGATAAACATAAAACAACTAATTTTTAAATTACTAGCAAACAACTTCAATAAACAATTTACCCCAAACAAACCCTTCAAAATACCATAAGAAAGACATTAAAAAAGATAAAATTTTTGTGTTTCGCGCTAAGCATAGGTGGGCAGGGAGGGGGGGTGTTGGGGGGTTATACCCCCTCCCCAAAATTTCGGATTTTGCTGACACCCCCCCCCCCTAAATTTGGGGTACCCGGGGACACACCCCCTCCCCCCCAAATTCGCCTCCCGGTGAAAAATTTTTAAGCGTTATAAAGGGACTAAAAAAATTTTCCCTCGCGCAATCTTGTTTGTGTTATTACTTCATTTTTTTCCTATTAATCAATAAAAAATATATTTATTATTCAATAAAATAAATTTTGTTATCAGTACTATTTTTGTTAGGGTACTATAACTTTAACCATATTCATACGCAAAATTTAAAGACATCAGGCAATAATTAGTTTTGTTATATACAATTTTATTTCATCGCAATATTAATTTTGAAGATCAAACGAAATTGTATATTAATTGGGTATAAAAAATAAAGTAAAATGTGTGTTTGCGCTATCACCAAGGGACGATTTTTAAGCAGGTTTTAGTACATATTTCTAAAAAATTTTCGCCTCCGGCGGCTGGGGGAACACCCCCAGACCCACCGGCCGACGCTTCGCGTCGGCTGGCGCCGCTACGCGGCGCAGGCGGCGGGCTTCGCACCGCTTCTATGACACTTTACCCCCCCAGACCGCCCCCCCCCGAAATGCGTCGGCTACGCCATTGCACCTGGCTACTCCTGACTACAGTACATAGGGGTTCTGGTCGGGTCCGCTAGGGGGGGGGGGGGGGGTCCACTCTGTGGGAAGGCCAAAATTTTTTAGGGGGGGGGGGTCTCAGGTCCGGGCACCCCCTGGCTTTTTAGGGGGGTCGACCCCGGGTGCGAGATTTCAAATTAGGGGCTCAGGGTCCAATTTTTTTAGCAAAATTTTTTAACTAATAATTTAAGTGTTTTTAGGACTAATATTGAATTTTATGTATTAAAACAGCCTATTTAGGCATAAAATGTATTTAGACCTTTTTAACACCCCAGTCCTCCCCGAAATGAAAATCCTGGCTACGCCATTGCACCTGGCTACTCCTATGTATGTATATAATCTTTAATTAAATATAAGATTATGGACTAAAAAGTTTGTGATACTTGACTTTATAATCAAAATCAAGACAATAAAATTACTATTCTATTATTACGTAATTATTAAAAACTATGATTTCTAATCTAATTATAAGAATATATCAACACATTATAATTAAAAGAATTAAAAAATAAATTTTATAAGTTGCAATAAGGTTTTATTTTAATTTTACACAGTTTTAAAGCATTTATAAGCTTGTTTTACGTTTTTTATGCGTTTTAAGCCCATTTTAAGGCAGCGCGGAAATATTGGGTACACCCCCCTCAAAATCTGGGTCTTTCCAGACACCCCCCCCTGAAATTTGACCCCCCCCCCCTTATACCCCCCAAAATCTGAGAGGCTGCCTATGGCGCTAAAAGATTCTTTTTGCTGTTATTTGCATTGTTTTTTAAGTTAAACTTGAAAAATTTTAGGTTTCAAAAGGTATAACGTTAAAAATCGTGTGAAAGCACAAAAAAAATTTCAAAAATTGTCTTTAAAATTCATTAGAAACATCACTTAAAAGTTATAAAAAGGTATATAAATGTCGAGCGCGGAGCGAAGCGCTGGAAATTTTTTTTAAAAATTGTTCTCTTAGGACCCCCAAATTTTTACCTCCGCCAGGCCAAAACAGGGGGGTTACAACGACATAACCCCCCTGACTACGCGCTTGAGTGGGTGGTAGTTTTCATTAATTATACATCCCAGAAATCCACGAAAATTCCTTTCTCAAAAACGCTAATTGTTTTTGAAGGGTGTTAAATTCAATTAAAATGTTGACTGATTGATGGTTGAAAAAATTGATGAGTGAGAGTGAGGGAAGTTAAAAATTAAACTCTCACTTCTGAAAATTAGCGCGTCTTGGAGGCAGAATATACAACTATACAAGCGGTGTAATTTTTTCTTTCGTTGTGTAAGTCAGAAAGGTTAAAAAGAAAGAAAACTTGGCAACCTCCCAGATTTTTGAGACAGTATACTTTAAATTTACCTAAATCTAAAAAGCGTAAGACAAAAAATAGTTCGGGCGGCCCGGACCCGACTATACTCCAATCATGTAATTAAAATCAAAGTGTTAGTTATTTTTTATCCTTAAATTTTACATGAAAATTGTTGTTTGACTAAAAGCTTTAAAAAGCTTTAAAAAGGCACAGTTTTAAAATATGGTGATGAGTTTTTTTGAGAACGTTAAATTTTAAAGCTTTGGGGGGACTTTGTACAACTGATTGATTGGTATTCTTTCCGTCCCCTTCCCACCATTTCTTTTCTCACCATCTTAAATATTGATGATTTTTTATTAAGTTTATTAAATAAAATTAATAGGTTAGTCATTTAGAAAAGTTTAGATATTTATATTCTTTATTACTGTTTTCAGATATGAATGCGTCTCTTGAAACAAAAACGATCAATAATAACTCAGGCAATCAACCCAAACTTAAGAATGGTTCCCAACCACTCTTAAACAGCAACGAGTTAGATCATGGTCATTCCCATTCAAAAAAAGGTAAAGTAATCGTCAATTTATATATTTCTTTCGTTGATTTATAATTTATAAGAATATAATCATTCGTATTTTGTTACAATTGGAATTTATTGCAAAATCACAAAAAGGTGTTCTTAATGTTAGTTAGCACCTTAAGACTATCGTTTTAAATCTTACATAGAACTATATTAATAGTTCAACAAAAGCTCTATTATTTTTTGAAAAATACTTTCTATCGAAACAAGCGTTAAGTATTGTTTACCATTCTATAGATTTATATTAATTAAGGTGGTACAGCTTCTCAAATGAACATGCATGGTGTGTTTCTTCACATTATGGGCGATGCTTTTGGTTCAATTGTTGTAGTCATCAATGCTCTAGTCACGCATTTTGTCGAGAATAAAGAGTTGCATGAATATTTGGATCCTAGTTTGAGGTATACTACTTTTTTATTGTTTTCAAATTTATATTTGATGACCGCATGTCGTATTTATAATTATAACCCAGACCTGTGCATTCCCCCCCCCTCCCCTCCCTGAGGAATTTAATGGGGGATTTTTTTTTTCAAACTGACGATGTGTGCCAAAAGAAGAGGCAAACAAGAAAAAAAAAGTAAAAAAACACAAAAAAAGCGAAAATCAATATAAACAAGTCTAAAATGGCTTAATTTTGGTTAAAAACTGCTAAAAATTTGTGAAAATTGGTCAAAAATGGCACTTATTTTTGGTATTTTATTTTCGAGCTGAGTGGGGACAATTCCGGGCCATGCACAGTTCTAATGAAAATATAAACCATTATTAAAATTTTTGCTATTGTCTAAAAAGTTCATTAAAAAACATTTTAAACAGAAGACTTGTTCAGTTCGTTTCAAGAGGGGATCAACTACTAATAAATATGGAGCGGGACAAAGTGGAAACGTGTACATATCTTAAATACTAAAATTTTAACGCTCATCCGTACTATTTCACAAACAAATTAATATTTCGAAATCATCTAGCCTTAATATTAGCTAGAAGTTATTGGAATTTTTTAGTTAGACAAACTAAAGATTTTTTAAAATTGCAATGAGTAGGATTAAAATTATTTTGAAAGAATAAAAATATTTTGGATTGAAAAAGATTTAATTTTTAAATAAGAAAATTGATTAATAAAAAGTAGGTAAAACATGGGAACTTATGAATAACAACGACTTCTCTTTTTATTCATGTACGGTTTTGTTAATGTTTTGCCTAAAACAAAACAAACAGAAGACTTTATTTTACTGTGCAGAATACAAAAAAATGTTATTTTTAGCTTGGTTATGGTGCTTATTATATCAGCAACAACAATACCTCTGTGTGAGTTTATTATTTCCATTTACTAGTATCTTTAGCTAAGCACTCTGAGAAGTCCTTTTTGCTTAAAAATTATTTAATTAAATTTT
>JASAMX010031676.1:0-17633 GCA_030248175.1 Microlaimidae sp. YZB2_3
GCGTGCCCAGGGGGGCGGGTGGCCTGCTCCCCCAGCCTGAAATCCGGCAAAGCCAGATTTTTTTTGTTTCCCTTATGTTTTTTGAATTTTGGAAGAGAAAATTTTTTTTCTTAAATATTAATAAAAAAACTTTCCTGATGCCTTTCAAAAGCATATTAATAGTCAAAAAACCAAAATTTCCCCGCTTCAGGGGTAGTTTAAATTGACAAGTTGTCTTAGCGTTTCGATTCCAAATCAGTTTTGCCGCTCAATAGTTAAGGTATACATGTTAAATAAAACTACTATAAACACTATTAACCTTTTATTAATGTTTTAAACACATGTTTTAAATGTATAGGGATAAAAAACATTAAGTTTTGTATTAAGTATCACAGACCTGTGCACGGTCGGAAATCCCATTTATTGAGGGATTTGCCCCCCGCCTCCCCCGTTTTATTGCCCCCTGCCAAAAATGAAAAAGTACCTTAAGATTATGATGCCATTTTTGACCTATGATAATGCGCAATTTTTTTGCAATTTTTAGCCTATTTATTTAAAATGTATTTTAAGCCATTTTAGACCTATTTGTACTTTATTTTCACTTTTTTGTCCTTTTTTCCCTTTTCCCTTCTTTTTTCTCCTTTTTTTCTTTCTTCCCTGCCTGCCCCCCTCCCTGTTTCAAAAAAGTTGCCCCGCCGTGCTTCCCCCTTTTGGAATTCCCCCCCCAATAAAACCCCGGGGTGCAGTGCACAGGTCTAATTATCATCTGGAATTAAAATTTCTAGTGTATTTTAGCGCCTTAAATTAAAATTTTTTCTCTCCCAGGGTGTATTCTGCCCCTGGACCCCTCTGACAAGGGGCTCTGCCTTTTCACCCACTGGGAAGCTCTTGCCCCCCACACCTCCCCTTTCTGGGGGCTGCCACCCACTGGACCCCCTTCAGGGTTAGTATATACCCCCTCCAAAAAGACATCCAGGGCACCCCACTGTACGTTTGTATCCGCAATGGCAGAGGGCAAACAAAGAAGACATCTGAGCACATCCCTAATCCGACTTATTCAATATTTTTAATTTCATTTAGTACATCATTATAAAACAAAACTTAATAAATACTAGAAAAAAATCATTGCGCCATACAAAAAAAATTTTAAAACAAAAATCTAAATGGCATTTTATTTTTATCTAAGTGATGCAAAATACAAAAAAAAAAGCAACTGTAATAGCAAATACAGTATAAAAAAGTATTTTTAAAAATTGTCTAAACTTTTAATTTGTTGTTTTATTTTCTATGTATTAATAGGTCATGTCAATAAGATTAAATTTTAGAAAATGTTTACTTTTTTAAATTGTTTTCGTTTATCTCTTCCGGCATCTTTTATATCATCCACTATGCGGTTGACTATCTTGGAAACTTTTTATTTATCTGGAAGCACATCCTCCAAACCGTATAAAAAATGTTGTATTTTTCCTATTGTGCAAATGATTTTTTCAAACTTTAGTTTTTTTGACTTCTTATTTTACTAGGAAGCTCAAACGAGTACTGGACTTTAATGCTTTAATTTAATTTTTAATATTTTTATTAGAATAAAAAGTTTAATAAAATTTAAGAACATAATATTGTTAAATTCTGTCTGTTTGGTTTGGTTTCTTGTGCACATTCATTTTTTTATTATTTTCTATTTCTATTACAGAACACAAACATATTAACATTTGATCAAAATGTATTCGTGATGATAATCAGCAGACATGTGCACGGTCTGGGATGCCCTCTTCTTCTGCTTTATTAGTGGCTGCGCCCCATCCTCTTTCTCCCCGCCTAAAAATTAAAAAGTACTTAAAAATCATGGCGCCATTTTTGACCTATTTTCGCAAAATTTCTGCAGTTTTTAGCCCTAATTGAACGTATTTTAAGTCTTTTTAGACCTATTCTTTTTAAACTTCGTTTTTTCCCTTCTTTTTCTTCTTCCTTGCTTGTCCTCTGTTTAATTACCCAGACCTGTGCACGGCCCCCTGGGGTTTAAACAGGGGAGGGCAATTCTAAAATGGGGGGAGGGGGCACGGGGGGGGGGCAACTTTTTTGAAACGAGGGGGGGCAATAAAACAGGGGGGCAAGCAGGGGAAAAGAAAAAAAGGAGAAAAAAGAGAAAAAAAGAGGGGAAAAGAGAAAAATGGAGCAACAATAAGGTAAAAAGAGGTCTGAAATGGCTTAAAATACATTGAAATAGGCTAAAAACTGCAAAAAAAATTGCGATGATGGCGTTATCATAGGTCAAAAATGGCGTCATAATTTTAGGGTACTTTTTCATTTTTTGGCGGGGGGGGGGGGGCAAATCCTCCAATAAAGCGGGGGGAGGGGCATTTCCAGACCGTGCACAGGTCTGGTTATCACACAAAAATACCTTATTACTCTTAGTAATAGTATGTATATTCTGGAAACTAAAATTAGTTCTATATAAACGTTTAAGGGTACGGGTCAAAAAACATTATGATACAGACCTGTGCACTGCCCCTGGGGTTTAAAATGGGGGGGCAATTCCAAAATGGGGGGGGCACGAGGGGCAACTTTTTTGAAAAAACGGGGGGCATAAAAAAATGGGGGGGAATAGGGAAGAAAAAAGAGAAAAAAGGAGAAAAAGAAGAAAAAGGGAAAAAGGGACAAAAGGAAAAAAAGGAAAAGGTCAAAAGGCAAAATACAGAAATAGGCTAAAAACGCAAAATCGCGAGAGCCAAAGGTCAAACGCGCGAAGACAGCGGGGGGGGGGGGCAATAAAACGGGGAATATAAAAGGGGGGGGGGAAAAGGGGGGAAAAAAAAAAAAAAAAAAAAAAAAAAAAAAAAAAAAAAAAAGAAGAAAAAAAGAAAAAAAAAGGAAAAAAAAAAAAAAAACAAAAAAAAAAAAAAAAAAAATGAAAAAAAATAAAAAAAAAAACGAAGAAGACTCCGGCACAGGGCAAAAAGGCGGAACAAGACGTCGGGAAAATTTTCAGGTACTTTTCGGGGGGGGCGGGGGGGGGGGGGGGGGGAGGAAAAAAAACCGAAATCCCCTCCAATAAAGGGGGGGGCATTTCCAGACCGTGCACAGGTCTGATGATATATGCTTTATCAGACCTGTGCACGGTTTGAAAATGCCCCCCCCGCGGAAAAATGAAAAAGTACCCAAAAATTATGACGCCATTTTTTTTACCTATTATCTATGACGCTATCATTGCGAAATTTTTGTAGTTTTTAGCCTATTTCAATGCATTTTAAGCTATTTTAGACCTATTTTTACCTTATTTTCGCTTTTTTTTATCCCTTTTTCCCCTTTTCCCATGCTTGCTTGGAAATAAACAAATTTTATAATTTAAAACATTACGTACAAACTATTGCTTGCTTGATTTTGCTTGATTTTCGGTTTTTGTTAAGGCTTAGGTAAAAAAAGGTTTTCAATACATTGGTACAAGTTCCATACGTGTACCAAAATTCGATTTGACCAATTCAAAAGTAATTAAAAATTGTAAAAACATCTTTAAAGCATAAATTGAACACGTTAGACCTCATTTTTGTGGTTATTTTTCTGATTTGAGCTTCTAATAAAAAGTTATGAGCCAATTTGTACCCAAAAATTGCCCTTTTTTGGCATGTACAATTTATGTTATTAAGAAAAATTTTTTATTAAGCCTTTAATCGAATTAATATTATTTTTTTCGTATTACCAAGTGTCTGGCAGTTACAAATATACTTTTATTTTTTTTAATGGTAACTACCAATTTTTTATAGTAACCGTTCAAATACCCACCAAATTTTAGTTGTTAAAAAATTAAAATTTTTGAAAAACAACTTATTTTAATAAAAAATAATTATATTACAATTTTATTTGATTTTTAGGTTTTGCTTAGGCTTAGGAACAATAAATCGGTGAAAAACTAAGTTTAAATTAGCGTTTAAAGTCAAACAAATTTTCTTGTCCATGTTTTTGGTGGTCCATGTGACTTTCGAATTTTCAATTTTTTTGAAAATTTTTAAGTTCTTCAGACTTTTAGCATTGTTAAAACATAGTTTTTAATTTAGTTTGTTGGTTTACGAATTTTTTTCTTAACATCATGAATTGCAAATGCTGAAAAAGGCCATTTTGGGTATAAATTGGCTCATAACTTTCTACCAATAGTTTAAATCTAAAAAATAATCACAAAAATAAGGTCTACGTGTTCTATTTAGGCTATAAAAATGTTTTACAATTTGTATTTACTGTTAAATCGGTCAAATCGAATTTTGGTTTTAGTTAAAAAATAGAAGAAACTTGTCTTTTGAAAACTGCGTTTACAAAATCGCCTCTAAAAGACGAGTTTTCCGAAGACGAGATGTTTAAAAGACGAGTTTTCCAAAGACGAGTTGTAAAAGACGAGATGTTGAAAGACGTATTGTAAAAGACGAAATTTCCGGGAACCGCCTAATACAAATAATAAATATTTAGCTGCGCTGCGCAGCCCAAAATCGTTTCCGAAACCACCAATAATGGTTGTATCATTTCACCAGTATTTTGCGTTATATTTTTCAACGATTTTTCTACTCTAATTGCTTTTGTATTTGACATTTCTTATGTAAATATATACATATTTGGTATCAAACGAATAAGAATTCTAAATTACATATAATTTTGAAATTTCTAGTTTTTTCATCAATATTCTGCTGAGTTATTTAAATTTTTAGAGCGTTACGCGTTAAAAAAAAAACAACAAAACTTGCTTATTTATTCTTGTACCAGACACATTTCCCATGTATTTAATATAAATTTAGCTTTAATTGATTAAGCATCTTTAATTACATAAATCTTCCAAATTTAAGGTCATTTCATTAATTTTCAGTGGAGTTATTAAAATTTAAAAAATGTATCATAATGTTGTGTCCCCGTTTTTTTCATCAACCTAACTTGATTATCCACTCTAGTACAAGAGATTTTCTTTATGTATAAACTAATGTTTAACACCATTCGATTAAGCAGAATTGATTACATATACGGTTAAATTTTAAACCCATTCCTGCAATATTCGACTAAGTTATAACAATTTGAAAAAAAAGCGTTATGTCCGATTTTTACCAACTGACCAAGTTTGTATATGCACTTTTATGCAAAATATGTTTTTTTATTTATTACTTTTTATACATTAAACGATTAAGCACAACAAATTACATATACTTCTAAAATTTTAAGATAATTGGTTAAGGTTTGACCGAGTTATTTAAATTTTAATTAAAAACTACAAAATGAACGATCCGGCCATAATACCGGCGGCCTACGGCCGCCGGAATTATATTAGCATGCTGCATTTATTATAGAAAACATGCATGGAACAACAGTACTCCATGGCGTACTGATTTTGTTTTAGAATAATGACTAAACTCGACCTAGCTTATTTTCGCCACTAGTTGTTATTTTTCTATGAGCAAAAAAATAGAAGAAACTACGTATGACTAGATAAATGTATCATTTATGAGCCATACGCAGTCATTCATAACAGCGAATAACAAAAACAACAGCCGGGGCCGAAATAAGGTGGCCAATAAGCAGTCACCCAAATTTGGAAAACAAATAAGAGAAGTATCAGTATCAAGACAAACTTATATAGTAAAAGTGGTTGGAGAAAGAGTAGGTAACACATACACAGACGCATATACTACCATACACCCACCAAACATACACACACAGAGAAAGAGAAAAACAAATATATACGCACAAAAAAAAAGCACAAAAAAAGCCCACAACATAAAAAAAAAACCAACCCTGGTAACGGGACTTTAGAGCCGGAGCGAGGGGACTTTAGAGCCGAGGGTCTTTAGAGCCGCAGTGTGGGACTTTAGAGCCGTATTGGAGGGACTTTGGAGCCGTAACGTAACTTTTGTGTTCAGAAAATTCATAAAAAATTAAGGGACTTTAGAGCCAAACAAATTTTGTCAAAGTTGGTTAAATTACGTCATTTTCATACAATATATCACTGAAATTAGCCAAATTTTAAGTTGTAAAAATTTTTAAAGCTTTCTACAATACTTTTAAAACCTTTTTGTGTCCGGAAAGAATATTTTCGGCATAATATCTTCCGAAATAAATATTTTTTTTTTATTTAAGCAGTAAACTAAAAGAACTTCAATAGTTTTAAGCTTCTTTAGATTTTTATCTTGATTTGTAGGTTTCGCTTAGGCTTGGGAAAAATAATGTTTTTTTGTCTTAAATTTTTATTGCAACATTTTCTAAAATAAAACATCTTTGATATTTATCATAACAAATGTTTTAATTTAAAAACTAAAAACCGTGAATCTTAACCCTTAACCATGCTCTATATTCACATGAAAAATCCTTTATCAAACAAATCAAAGCACGAATCTAAACCATGTTTTTGCTCAAGATTAGAAGTTTATCAATAATTAGAAGTTAATAAGTTTCTTCTCCCGCCAAATCCTTATTCTTGTCATCTTCTTTATATACAATAAAAAACCCGAAGCATATTTATCCCGCATAATGATTACCGCATTGCATAATTAGCTCCATTTGTTATGTAAATGTTTTAATATTACTTGTATATTGATTTACTATTGTTTGCAAACGCATTTTTCATTTCGGCTCTAAAGTCCCTGCTGCGGCTCTAAAGTCCCCAGGTCCGGCTCTAAAGTCCCGGCTCTAAAAAGTCCCTCGGCTCTAAAGTCCCCAAACCCCATGACTGGATTTTAGGCTAACGGTAATTCCCATGGACCATGGACCAATTCGGACCCAACATGGACCCGCCCATGAGGGGTGAAAGACTCACGTTAACAATATAAAACAATATAAAGTTGTTAGTTTTAACTTTTAAATGGCTTAGGCTTAGGCTTAGGATAATACTAAGCCTAAGCCTAAGCCTAAGCCTGAGGTGCACTAACAACTTTACATTGTTTTGTAATGTTAAAGTGAGTCTTTCACCCCTCATGGGCGGGTCCATGTTGGGTCCGAATTGGTCCATGGTCCATGGGAATTACCGTTAGCCGGATTTTATGCTTAAAAAAATCAAAAAGAACTTGCTTTAAAATTAAAATAAAATATTCTAATTTAAAATAATCTTGAATTAAAATAAAAATATTTATAGTTAAAAATGTTAGATTTTTTATATTTTTGTTGTTGAATTTGGTTTTTTTACAAAATTTTAGTATAAGCGTGTAAACTTTAAAAACATGCAAAAACCTGCAAAAACATGCGGTAAAATAATATAATTAAAATCAAATTAAATTGAAAGGAAAATTGTTTTAAGCATAAATAAGTAAAAATAGTTGTGTTTTTTTTATAAATATTAGGTTTTTATGCCTTAAATTCAAGTATAAATCTTTAAATGGACATAACTTTGCTAAAACATGCAAAAACATGCAAAAACCTGCAAAAACATGCCAGAAAAACATGCCAACTTCCTGGAGGTAACTTCCTGACGAATGCCTAGCCCCCTTGGGGTCATTTTTAGCCCTTTTTTAGGCTGATAGCCCCAATAATTTGGAAATAGCCCTTAACCCCTTTTTTAGCCCCTTCTCTCAATAATAAACCCTTTTATGACCCCTTTTTAGGTTGGGTTTAAAATTAAAAATAAAACGGAAATTCATCCTAAAATTGCGATAAAATGATAAAACTATAGTAATACAGTAAACTTATCATGATAAAATATATATTAATTTTGAGGTTTTGTTTGTTGTTAAGATTTCTCGTATGGCTTGCTGTCCGTGATTTAACTTTGGGGCTATTAGGAGAAAACTCCGCAGCTGACTCCGCAGCGGAGTTTAAGCGTACGCCTTCCTAAGCCTAAGCAAAACCTAAACACAACCTAAACTTTCTTCGCGCAGCTATTTGTTAAAGTTTAGGTTGTTTTTAAAGCTTTGCTTAGGCTTAGGAACGCAACAAAGGCTGAGGATTTGCCCCCCCCGTTTTATTGCCCCCCCCGCCAAAAAATAAAAAAGTACCCTAAAATTATGACGCTATTCCATTTTTGACCTATGATGACGCCGTTATCGCAAATTTTTTGCAGTTTTTAGCCTATTTCAATGTATTTTAAGCCATTTTAGACCTATTTTTACCTTGTTTTCGCTTTTTTGTCTCTTTTTTCCCTTTTCTCTTCTTTTTTTCTCTTTTTCTTACTTTTTTCTCTTTTTTTTCTTTCTCCCTCGCTTGCCCCCCCCGTTTTATTGCCCCCCCATATCAAAAAAGTTGCCCCTGTGCCCCCCCATTTTGGAATTGCCCCCCCCGGTTTGAACCCCGGGGGGCAGTGCACAGGTGTCTGCCCCCGTGCCTCTTATTTTGGAATTGCCTCCCCCCCAATAAAACCCAGGGGCAGTGCACAGGTCTAACTGTGTATATAACTGGCATATTTTTAACACATTCTAACGTTTAATTGCTCAACAAATTATTTTGTTTAGGCCGTCTTTCTCGTGCCTGAGTTTATAAAATGATAAATGCTGTCAAAATCTACAGCATTCCTTCAATACGTAAAGGATGCAGTTGTATTCTCACCGCATCCAGTAGTTCCTGCTTTTCAGACCGGCAGCGCATCCCCAGATCGTCAGTCAACTCAATTTTTTCAAAACGGGTTTCTTCCATATTTTCAAATCGACAAAGGCAGCCGATCAGCAGTGCGCAAGCCGACCCGGACTTGGCTAGTCCGCAAACCGCCCAAACCAGCCACAACAACACGCTCTCCGCCGCCACAATCAGAACTGAGGAGAACGCCACCGCTGCAGAAGATTGTTTTAATCAGGAAAATCTGGACATGGAAAATCCGGAAAATCAAGATGCATCCGGATCAGGGGTAAAAATCCCGCCCGGACTGCCGCACTGGGTGAAAACGCCGACGGGATTGGAAATATTTAGGGCGAAGACGGTAGAGGAGCTCCTGACTGTAACCAAACGGCACCGCTTAAGTCCGTCCGATTGCGCCAGCTTCATGTCCCGACTGGGGAAATTGCACGGGCCGGGATTTTTCGACGACAGTTTTATAGACGTGAACAGCGACGTCCGTCACGTCCGCTTTCTGCTCTTATCGGTCTTAGGCAAAATGAACCCCAGCCGTCACCCGTTATTGGCAAGTTTACTTTGTTTTGTTTTTTTATTTTGATTATTTATGTGGAAAATAATGGTATTTTTTGTTACAGTTAAGCTAGTTAGTCAATCAGTTAGTCAATTCAGACCTGTGCACTGCCCACCCCCCCGAGGTTTAAACGGGGTGGGGGGCAATCCCAAAACTGGGGGGGCACAGGGGGCAACTTTTTTGTTACGTGGGGCATGACGGGGGGAAAGAGAAAAAAAGGAGAAAAAAAAGGGAAAAGAAAAAAAGGGACCAAAAAAAGCGAAAATAAGGTAAAAATAGGTCTGAAATGGCTTAAAATACATTGAAATAGGCTAAAAACTTCAAAAAAATTGCAATGATGGCGTCATCATAGGTCAAAAATGGCGTCATAATTTTAGGGTACTTTTTGATTTTTTTGGCGGGGGGGGGCATTTCCAGACCGTGCACAGGTCTGGTCAATTAGTTAGTTAATGTTTAATAAAAATTATTTTTTAAATCCACCTAATAATTTTACGCATGTAGTGTTATAATACAAATGTTTGGATTTCAGATGTCATGGCGCAGTATCAGACCTGTGCACTGCTGCCCCCGGATTTTATTGAGGGGACGGGGCAATTCCGAAACAAGGGGGGCACGGGGGGCAACTTTTTGAAACGGTGAACATGAACAAGCAGGGGAGTAAGAAAAAAAAGTGAAAAAAGGAACGAAAAGGAGAAAAAGGACAGCAAAGCGAAATTAAGGAAAAAAGATCTAAAATGGCTTAAAATGCATTGAAATAAACTAAAAACTGCAAAAACTTCGTGATGATGGCGTCATAATAGGTCAAAAATGGTGCCATAATTTGGGTACTTTTTCATTTTTGAGCGAAGGCGGCAATAAAACGGGGGGGGGAAGCGAATTCTTCAATAAAGCATGGAGGCATTTACAGACCGTGCACAGGTCTGCAGCATGGTAATATTATATTGTCACGGAATTAAAGTGTTTAAGTAAAACCATAAGTGGGCAGGTGGGTTTGTGGAGTTATAGAGCCAAAAAATCCCGATTACTGCCGAAAATACCCCCCCCCCCCAAAAAAAAAAAAAAAATTGGGAGTACCCTGGACACTTCCTCTAAACTTAGAGGAATCCCAGTATTAAAAAAATGCTAAAAATAAGATATTTGAGCGAGACATACATGAGCAGGTTGTTCCGGAGTGGGCGGGATAATCCCGGAATTAGGGAGGTGGGTTAAAATCCGAAGAAACACATTTTTCTCATATCGTGTTTTTTACCCATATTTTTTCGATTTTAAAGGAAAAATAGTTAAAAGACGCTAATTTTAGGTAAATAAAAGCTCTTTTTATTGTACTTTTGAGCTTTTTATTGGCTAAAACATTCATTTTGACATTAAAACTAAGTTTGAAGGCATTTAGAAGTTATTTGAAAGACATTTTTTCCTTCATTTTTCCAAAATTGGGGGGTTAACCTTTTCTCACCCCCTACTTCAGAGTTGGGGGGTTTAAACCCCCATCTTCAAATATGAGAAGGGGGGTTTAACCCCCCAATTCCACCACCCCTGCGCCCAGGTAGGATTTGAGGGATACCAAAAAAAATTTTGGGACACCGCCCTCCCCAAATTTTAGGGGTAAACTATATAAACCATATCCTCCCCACAAATCCGGAGGCTGCCCTCATATGAGTAAGAAAGAACCATAGATGAACAAGGAGGGTAGGTAGGTGGAGTCCACCCCGCTAGCCTCGAAATTTTGATGGCTCCCACTCCCTAAAAAAATCAAGGGTCTCACCTAAATAAATAACACTCACCTAAATAACAAACTAAATAAATAAGCTGTTTTAGTACATAAAATTCAATATTAGACCTAAAAACACTTAAATATTGAGTTAAAAATTTTGTTAAAAAATTGGACCCCCTGACCCCCCTAAATTTGAAATCTCGCACCCGGGGTCGACCCCCCTAAAAAGCCAGGGGTCCGGACCCCCCTAAAAAATTTTGGCTTTCCACCCGGGGTTGGACTTCCCCTAGCGGACCCGACCAAAAACACTTATGGTCCATAGGTGTTTAAAATAGGTGCCCGCCCATAGGTGTTGAAATCGAAAATTTTAAGGTATCAAACATAGATGAACACGGTCAAAAAGCTAGGGGGGTGTTTACCCCGGGTAAATGACTTTTCAAAATCTAGGAGGGGGGTCCTAGGGGTGTCGAACCCCCTAGCTTTTAAGGGGGGGGTCCACCCGGGGTGCAAAATTTTGAAATCTAGAGAAGGGGTCAGGTGGGGTCCGGTGTCCAAAGCAAAACAGTTTTAAACCATAATAACTTTAATAATATTTCTTTTTATTGGTAAATACTACATTTTATTGAATAAAAAGCGATATTTAGGTATAAAAAGGGTGTAAAAACATGAATTTGTGTTAAAAATTCACGTTTTTGCAAGAAAATTTAGTATAAAAAAGTACTTAAAATTTTCTCGAGAGGGGAGGGGGGGATCAGATTTCAAAATCTAGAGGGGGGTCAGGGGTAAAAAATTCGAAAATTTGGGGGAAGGGGCCCCCTGGATTTTTTTTCTAGGGGGGGGGGGCAAAATTTCCAGGCTCGGGGGGGGGGGGTGGACCCTGGGTTTTATTTTCGCCAGCGCCTAGGCGCCAGCTGGCGCCTAGCCTCCAAATTTTAGGCACCAGCCCAGAAATCTAGGCGCCAATATCATAAATTTTTTTTTATTTTCACAAAAAGGCCACATATTATTAGTTTTTTTCATTATATGCATATTTTTAGATGGCTTTTATAGTTAAACGTTTCGTGTTGTATAGTAGTACAATTAATTTTAAAAAACGACTCATTTTGCCCATCTCAATACTCAACTTGAAATGCGTAAAATTTTGTTCAAGAATTATATAATTTAACAAGAAAACATAAAGACTAGTGATGTTCCTACCCTCCCACATCATGCTCCGGAGCCCCGGTCACTTATAGCGGAGGGAGCTTCGGAGTTCTTTCCCTAAAATATTTGATTTCAAACTTATTTAAGCTTAAATGTTTTAATTATTTTATTTGCATTTTTACAGTTTTTTTTAATTGCTTTTAATAAGTTTTGAAAAATTTTAGTTTACAAAAAATTTTTTAATAAACAATCTCTAGCATAGCTTTTTTTATTATTTACACAATTAGTACAACCATAGGTCGGCTGTAAATTGCTCGTGGACGTGGATTGCTCCGTAGCTCTGCAAAGCGGAGCTCCATTACAGACAGCTTGAAGCTCAACATTTTAGTGTTAAAGATAAATTAAATTCTTCTTAACACTTTGAAAATTCTTGCAATATCCGTGCAAGCAAAAAAGGATTTTCTCAGAAGTCACTTTCAGGTTTTAATCAAAACTAATAATAGGTGTTTTTAGATTTTTACATTTAAATGAGTTTTTTTAATTAAAAAATGTAACCAGTTAGAACTTTTACCTAAATCTTTACATATTTATTATAATACATATCATAAAAAAAGATTAAATTGTTGATAAACTAAAACAATACGCGCAGAGCGTAGCGGAAGAGCGGAAGAAAATTTTTGAAAATTAGTCTTTTGAAACCTTAAAAATTTTGTGTTCTTTTTTTGTCTGGTTGACTAAAGAAACGGTTAAAAAATACGTTTATGGCCAAAAATCTAGGCGCCAGGCTAGCGCCAAGACCCAAAATTTTAGGCGCCAGCGGGAAATTCTAGGCGCCAGTGGCGTCGATTTGGCATAAAAAAAACCTAGGGTGGACCCCACCCTACCCCCCTTTTTTCATCTATGGTATCAAATTGTTTGTAAAAAAATTTTTTTTGACTTATTTTTATTGAATAATAGGAAAATAATGAAGCATGTGACTTAAACAAGGCAATAAACCCTCCGCGCGAAACGTGGAAAATTTTTTTTAGTCCTTTTATAACGTTTAGGATCCTCTTTCGGAAATTTTGTTTAGGGTTGGACCCATAGGTGGACAGCCTCTCGGATTTTGGGGGGTGGTCAAATTTTAGGGGGGGGGGGTGTCCGGCAGGACCCAAATTTTGAGGGGGGGTGTACCCAATATTTCCGCGCTGCCTTAAAATGGGCTTAAAACACGTAAAAAACGTAAAACAAGCTTATAAATGCTTTCAAACTGTGTAAAATTGAAATAAGACCTTATTGCAACTTACAAATTGTATTTTTTAATTCTTTTATTAATAATGTGTTTATATATTCTTATAATTAGATTAGAAATTATAGTTTTTTTTTAAAAAATACGTAATAATAGAATAATAATATTATTGTCTTGATTATAAAGTCAAGTATCGCAAACTTTTTAATCCATAATCTTATATTTAATTAAAGATTATATACATACATGGGCGTAGCCAGGGGGGTCTAGACACCTCTTTTAGGTCGGCAAAGGGAAAAATGTGGGGTTAGACAGACCCCCCTTTTGCAGTGGCATGCCCAGGATTTCATTTGGGGGGGCGGTCTGGGGGCCCTACCATAGGTGTTTTTTGGGGGGGGGGGGGGAAGAGGGGTCCACCCCACCCTCTAGAGCCAAAATTTTGGACCCCCCTAGGAAAAATCCAGGGGGCCCCCTCCCCCAAAGCTCGAGAGCGGTCCGGCCTGACCCCTCCCTAGCAAGGCTGCCCCTCTCCCCCCTCCCGACCAATTTTGAAATATATTTTTTATTTACTGTCAAAAACACGGGTTTTTAGTTAAAAACAGTGTTTAAAAACACTTTTTAAGCCTAAATAGGCTGTTTTAATACATAAAATTCAATATTGGACCTAAAAACACTTAAATTATTGAGTTAAAAAAATTTTGCTAAAAAATTTGACCCCCCTAAATTTGAAATCTCACACCCGGGGTCGACCCCCCCTAAAAAGCCAGAGGAGTCCTGACCCCCCTGGACCCCCCCTAAAAAATTTTGGCCTTGCACCCGGGGGTGGACCCCCCCTAGCGGACCCGACCAAAAACACCTATGGGCCCTACTAACTAGAAAGGGGGGTCTGGGGGGCGGCAGCCCCCCAGATATGGGGGGGGTCTGGGGGCGAGAGCCCCCCAGCGGGGTCAAGGGGCGGAGCCCCTTGTCAGGGGGGTCCGGGGGGGGGGGGCAGAATGCCCCCCCCGGGAGAAAATTTTTAATTTAAGGCGCTAAAATACACATGAAAATTTAATTCCAGATGATACTTATTACAAAATTTAAGGTTTCTTATACCTACACATTTAAAACATGTGTTTAAAACGTTAATTAAAGGATAATAGTGTTTATAGTAGTTTTATTAAACTGTATACCTTAACTACTGAACGGGATAATCGATTTGTAATCGAAAAACTAAGATAAATTGTCAATTAACAATTAACTCTCCGCGCGAAGCGCGGAAAATTTTTTTTAGTCGTTTTATAACACTTAAAAATTTTTCTCCGGGAGGCGAATTTGGGGGGGGGGGTGCCCCCGGGTACCCCAAATTTAGGGGGGGTATCAGCAATATCCGAAATTTTTTGGGGGGGGGGTATAACCCCCCCAACCCATCCCCCCAGCCCACCTATGGTTGGACCCCCCTTTCCAAAATCCTGGCTACGCTCATGCCTATGGGTAAGACCCTACAGTTTTTTTGGAGGAGAAAAGAGGGTATCCGGGATACTCTCAAATTTTAGGTCGAGGAGAGAGATGACACTTGCAAGGTGTTCCCAGTATCCAGGCCTGCACGAGGTGGGAATGCAAAGCGAAGCGAAACAACACCTATCAACGCATCGCCTTCAAATCTGGACCAAACGGAAATCCAGTCAACTCTGGCACCTTTTTGCCAAGCTCCAATCCGAAACCCGCGCTCTGGCTGGAGCTTCAAATACTGCGCGCGGGGGACGTCAAAACAAACCCTGGTCCCAGGGTCACAATAACATACGGCACATGTAAAATTTGCAATACAAACATTACTAACAAACAAACACTAATACAATGCAAAAACAAACACACACCACACTGGGTTCATGCAAAATGCGGGCAAACCACACCTAAACAATACAAACAACAACCAACATGGTCTTGCCAATTACACACTACACCAAACACAAAAAACAGCAATCATTAAAACAAAACAACAAACAAACACCAAAACACAACAACACAACACAAACAACAACCAACAAGCTAATAATTGGACCATATTCAGGATCGTTGTTGAAATTTTTTTAGTAAATTGGTTGTTTTAGAAATGAATTTTGTCTGACTGATTTTCACTATTAGTTATGATATTACATTCAAAAAGTCTGGACAAACAGTCGGCATGACATCTTCTTTACCGGTTTATATAAAAAATCAAAATCATATTTTTTAAGGATAAGGCCCCATTGCTGTAAGCGAGCCGATGCGTGCTCAGAATAGCCTTTTGCTACAAAACTAAGTGGTAAATGATCTGAAACTATGCGAAATTTACGTCCTAATAAATAATAACGAAATTGTTTTAAGGCCCAAATGACAGCTAAAGCTTCTTTTTCTATTGTAGAGTAATTTTTTTCATGCTTTAATAAAGTACAAGAAATAAAAGAGATAGGATGTTCAAAACCTAATTCGTCTTCTTGGCTTAATACAGCTCCTAAACCCACACCTGATGCATCAGTTTGTAAAATGAACGGTTTATTTTTAAAATCAGGAAATTTAAGAACTGGTGCTTTCATTAAAGCTTCTTGTAGCTTTTTAAATGCTAAAGAGCATTCGCTTGACCAACAAAATTTACAATCTTTTTTTAATAAATTCGTTAAAGGAGAAGCTATATCAGCATAAAAAGGTATAAAGCGACGGTAATATGAGGTTAATCCTAAATAAGTGCGGACTTCGCCGACATTTTTGGGTATGGGAAATTTTAAAACGGCTTCCACTTTATTAGGAGTGGGAAGTAAGCCTTCAGAACTTACAGTATGCCCTAAAAACTCTACTTTACTTAAACCAAATTGACATTTCGAAGGCTTTAGTTTTAGATTATGAACGCGAAATCTTTCAAGAACTAATTTAAGATCAGTAATGTGTTGCTCAAAAGTAGAACTGTAAATAAATATATCGTCAATATAAACAAGGCAATTTTGATAATTTAAACCAGATAATACTATTTCTAAAGCTCAATTGAAAAAACTCGGGGAGTTGGCCAAACCATTTTTAGTAATAGCATTTACTTTCGAAAATCGATACAAAATCGTAAATCATCGATTTCTTTAACTAATAAAATAGGACTAGCCCAAGGACTGTATGACGGACGAATTACGAACAGTTATGAACATTTTCATCTATATGTTCTAAAACTATTGCCTTTTGTGATTCAGGATTCTATACGGGCGTTGTCTAATTAAAAGATACTTCCACATCTATGTTCATTTCAATAATATCGCTAAAACCAAGATCAAATTCATGTTGTGAAAAACAATCATTAAATTCGTCTAATAATTTCCATAATTGCTCTTTTTGAGATTCAGATAAAACGGAATTTTCAAAAGAAAATTGTTCCTTTGCTTTTAAGGAAGTTTTAATATTTTTGTTTTCACTTGAAAAAGTATTTATAACATTGTGGATATGTATTTGATTAGGGGTCCAATTTTTAGCATAAGAATGAAATGTTTCAGCTGGAATAGCTGTAGCAAGGGAAATTGATTTGCTTAAAAATATAGGTTTTTGTGTTGGATTACTAATAATCAGAAATAATGGATTAGAAATACACTGAACTGATCGCGGGGTAAATAAACCAAATTCGTCAAAAAGGCGATCTTTTGGTTCGATCAGAAAAATATCGCCAGGTAAATTACTTTTTGAAACCAAAGTACACAAAACTAACTGGAAAGTCATAGGTGGTATGGTTGTGTTATCGATAAGAGAGACTTTTGACTCGATCCCACCAGTAGATTCGGAATTAATGAAATTTATTTCTGAAAAAGCTCGCCTATTAGAGTTTTTATCATTGTTATGAAAGGAAATTTGTTGGGTTTGATAATTTAAAGTTACAGGTGGCAATAATTTTAATAAATCAATACCTATTAAACATTCATAAGGACATATGTTATCAGGAGTAACAAAAAATTTATGTGTAAGACTGATAGAATCAACGGTAAACTGAATTATTACATGACCTAAAAGGGGCATAGGTCCAGCCATCGTAACTGCGGCTTGCACTAAATGATCTTTTAAAGGTGTTAATTTAAGAGTACTAGAAATACGAAGAGGTATTAAACTAAGAGCGGCTCCCGTATCTAACAAAGCGCTAACTTTTAAATTATTTAAATATGCAGGAAATTGAGAAGCTGATACTGATGTTAAAGAATTTACATCAAAATCCAAAACATTAATTCCAGCATTAATTTCATTGGGTATTGTTTTATAAATTGAGGAAAAACAAATTGGTTTTAATAAATTTTGTAAAATTTTTTTTGTATTGTTTTGACCGATAGAAGCAGATCATTTCCAACTACTATTTTAATATCGGAACAAGATTAGAATTTTGTATAACTAAAAACAAATGATTAATTTGAGAGTTAGTGAATTCATAAACGATATAGTGTAATAAGCTGAGCCTGCAGGATACAAAATTTCATTCTTAAGATAAACGAATTTGCAAACGATTGGAATAAAACTTTGTAATA